>JADRCC010555299.1:0-22824 GCA_019843855.1 Hylomyscus alleni | reverse complement strand
AAAAAAAAAAAAAAAAAAAAAGCCAAACAAACCACAAGATTGCCATAAAACAATTAGGCCAAACTAAGCAAATGGAAGAGAAAACCCAAGTTAAGAAAAATTATGGATGAAAAGTTGAGATTCTTATGGAGACCACTGAAATATAGAAAATTATTGGGAAATACATTAAAAGTGTACTTAAAAAACCCTAGAAAATCTAGAAGAAATGAATAAATTTCTCGGTATATATGACTTGTTAAAGTAAAATCAGTGAAATTAATATAGTAAGTGGGAAGTTCACCATTTTTATCAAAGGTGCAAAGAAGAGCTAACACTATGCTTTTCAAACTACGTATAAAATACAAAGGGAAGAGACATCACTGAAATTGCTCTACAGTTTAGAAGATCTTACATCACATCCAAGTTGGTTTTCATCCAGGGATACAAGTTAGGTTTAACACACCAAAATCAGTAACTAATTCTGTACAGACATAGACCATAGAAACCACACTGGCATTTCAACTGATCAAGAACAACCTTAAATCTGCACCAGGAAAGGAACAACTGAGTCTGCAGCCAATGAACTGAAATTTCTAGTTACACATTCAGGAGATTTCTCCTTGCAGTGAGTCAAATCAAATATGATAGGCTGGCCTATATGGTCTATAAAAAAGCCTCCTTTTGTCAACAGTGGGGACACTGAGACTCCTATGCATAAAATACTTTGTCCTGTAAGAACTTGATACTCTGGCTTGAAATGATAAACTCAGTGTGACTTGGAGTCAAACATCTAGGTTAATTATGGTGTACAAAGGACACACATATTTTCTGGCTATACAGATATTTTTCGTAAAAGGAAATTGAGTGCAGTTATACTCATTGTATTGATCAAACGATATCACATGATCACATGGAAGCTCAATTCACTTTGTTAAGTGAATATGCAAAGAAGTATGAAAATGTTTTGTGGTGAGAACTAACGTACCCGTAGAAGAAGCTATCTAAATGAAATAGACTTTCTGTGCATTTGAAATAGCACAAGGTTGTTGTCTGGAATATATATTCACAAAGGGCCTCTACTAGTCTTATGGTTCAGAGATCATGCCAGAGTGATTTTTATCAAAAAAATAGTTGTATGGGGTGGTGTTTAGAAGGAAATTAGTGACCAAGCCTTCTTGGATAACATGGGTTCAAGCAATCTTTTCGGAGAGACCTGTTATTGTTGTCTATTTTCTTGAAAGATGAGCTGTGCATTGAAGACTAAGTTCATGCTCACTGATGTTTAGGTTTTGAAAACTTGATGCAGTGGCTCCATCTAGTAGATATGATAAAAAAGAGCAAGTGACTCAAGGAATAAATATAATTAAACAATGTGAACCTTTCTATCACTTTTAATATTCTTTAGAAATCACATCCTCAGGAACGCTCAGTTCACTTTAGGTCTAAGCGGACAATTAGAAGCATGACATATTTTAGAAATTATTCCAAGATCATATATATAGAAATGGGGGAACACTTGCTTTTAGATATATTTCAAAGTCACACAATAAAGTACAAATTTAGTAATTCACAAGAATTCCCTTGTAGGGAGGAAAAACAGGTTTTTCATTCTTTCCACTGTTTGAAGCATTTAACAAATAATGATCAGAAAACTATTCGCTCCAGTCTGCAAAGCGAGTTCATCATCATTAAAAGAAACTATGAGTTATGTATCAAAGGTTCAGCTTTTCTATGCCACGTCTTTAGCAGACTTTCCGGCTTTCAGTCTTTATTGAGCACACCAGATGTTGTCTGCACGTGTAAGCCACACTGGCTTCATAATGCTTTATAGTAAAAAAAAAATTCTTGGCACAACCTCACTCCTTTCTTGTACATGAGAGCTCTTGGGAGAAATAACACAAGTGAATTTCAACAGTGGATAATTCCTCAAGATTTTCTGCTCAATGATTTTTATACAAATTTACCCCCTTGCCCCATTCTTACAGAGATTATGACTAAAAAGCGGTGTAAAAAAAACTTCAATCCCTATATAACAGGCCACAAGAACATTATAAATTCAAGGCATTTCAAAGTGGTTCCATTATTCAGGAAGCCATTAGAAGGCTTTGAACATTCACTACTTTGTTTCCTAATTACTTCATTTTAAAATTTTAAGCAAGATTTGCTTCTTTGGACGTTTATCAGATGTTAAAAAAAGGAATTGGCTTGGGGCTTATGAAGGTCAGAGATGCAGGATATTTTAATTAATGGTAATTCAGGTTGATGACAATGTAGCAAATATTTCCCTTGGTGTATAAGGGTCTTTAAGTCAAAGGGTTCCAGTATTTGTCTAAGATGATACATTTTCTTCTTTCTTTCTTTCTTTCTTTCTTTCTTTCTTTCTTTCTTTCTTTCTTTCTTTCTTTCTTTCTTCCTTCCTTCCTTTCTTTCTTTCTTTCTTTCTTTTTTGTTTTTTGTTTTTTGAGACAGGGTTTTTCTGTGTAGCCCTGGCTGTCCTGGAAGTACTCTCTCTGTAGAGCAGGCTGGCCTTGAACTCAGAAGTCTGCCTGCCTCTGCGTCCCAAGTGCTGGGATTAAAGGCGTGCACCACCACTGCCCAGCTGATGATATATTTTCTTAATGTGGTCTACCAAGAGTCCGAGTAGAGAAAATGGACACCTGTGAGGCATGAGGTCGGCGTGTGGATTTCCCTTCGCTCTTTCCCACTTCACATGCCTTTATCTGTGTGTCGATGCCATGGGACATTACTGATCAAGATTCACCTCTCAAAAATTGCAACATTGTCTGCTATGTCATTATGCCTACGGTTTCAACACTGACACAATAATACTATCTAAGGCAATCAGTATCCAAATACTCATTAGTGTCAATAATATTCCTTATAGCCCTTTTGTTTTAAATCTAGGATCTTATTAGAGATCATATTTTCACTTATTTGCCTTAGCTCTTTAACGTCTGTTAATGGAAAGCAGTTCTTAGGTCTTGGTTGATATTTCACGTTTGATGGTTTAGTCTTGGAGAATGTTCCTCAGTCTGATAAGATTTGTTGATTTCTTTGTACTAAGCAAGACTATCTGTCTAATCTGATATATGCCCAGAAGACATGGTATCTTTGTATCTTGGAAATGTTGTATCATGGAAACTTTACCATCGCTTGGCATTGCTGACACTTCAGGTCATCTGTAAGGGAATTATTTAATCATTCTCTGGGGAAGTTCAAGAATCTAGTGTGACGGCTGGAAGAAGGAGTCACGGGAACATGCTCATCCCGCACTCTTTGGAGCCTTCTAAAGTCAATTGGAGTTGCTCTTCCAATTGTTAATATCATGGGATTTTTACCTACACCATGTCCTGTTTTCAACCTATGAACTTGTGAATGTGTGACCCAGAAGTTATGTGCTGGACAGGCATGCTGCAATAAATTTGAATTCTAGCCATATATGACACTAATGCAGATGATGACCTTGACAGTAACCGGTGGAAAGTTTTATAGTCTCCCCACCCCTCCAAGACAGGGTCTTATGGTATCCCAGGCTGGCCTTGAGCTCACTCTTATTCTTCCATGTTAGTCTCCCAAGTGCTGGAGTCACAGGTGTGAATCACTGTGCTAGGATCAACGATCTTTACCTTATCAAACCTGTTCCTTTCCTCAGGTCACAGTATTATTGTGATGGTTGAAAGAAGCAATGTATAGGAAGGGACATATTAAAAAAAATACATAATTGCAGCTTATAAGCCATTAAGCCAGATGGATTGCGAATGACAAATGCTTATACAGACCGCCCATCTCTGATTTGAAAACTTGTTCTTCCCCACTTCCCCTCTGGCCCTGCTGAACTCCACACATTTATGTGGCTCTTTCCACTGTCTCCCTCTGTCTCCATTTCTAGTCCCCTCACCCCCCCCCCTGCTTTCTTTTCACTAAACCTGACGTATCGCAAGAGCTTGGCCGATGTTGAATTGGTAAGTGAATTTATTAATTCCAAGTCCTACTTATTTCCTTTTTATTACCCGAATAAAATAATCTTTCATATTTTTCCTCCGAGAAATCACTGAGAGATACTGATTAAATTCTAGGCCATGCCCTGCAGGGAAAGCAAAGGTCAGCATACACACCTTTTCTCTTCAGACTGGTTCTTGCTCTCTGGGGGTAGGGCATATTCCCAGCAACTTCGTGCTGTGTTACATGAAAGGGAAGAAGAGTAAAATGTGTGTGTGTTTGCAGATGCACTGAAGAATGACTGTACTGGTTAGACACCACAGAGCAGAGTCCAGAGTTCAGTTCATGCAGTGGGGACTCGTGGGTACATAGAGACAGAGAGAGAAGGAGTGAGCAAATGTTTTATCAGGGGCATGGAATTCATGCGGGGTACAGTGGACCACTCATATGGAAAGGCAGATGGGAACCTGCCTTGATTGGCTCCACCTAGTGGCTTCAGCACTAACTCACTGGGAAGGAGGGAGGGAGAACTCACCAGTTATGGACTTGGACTGAGTGGCTAACTTCCCTTTCTCCCTAATCTGCATCCTATCATTTACTTGAATTATCTGAACCCGTTTTCTAAGCTTACCAATAGCTCTTCAGAGTCTTTTATGTGCTTAATGTGGAGATACATGGAAACTCTCACAAACCAGTGAATCAGATTATTGGCCTGCTTGCATTCCTCATAGAATGGTTACAGGCAATACAGACACAGGCAATACACGTGGTTGTGGCACCTTCACAAAATACAATTTGTACTTTCCTGGTATCTGGTCCTATCAGCTAGATATGCCTAAAGGACAGGGCAGTAACTAATCAAAAGTTTAATAGTTGTAGGTTTTAAACAGTTCAATTCTTATACAGGAAATAATAAATTAAAAAAAAACCATGGCAGGTATGTAGTTTCGGTATACATGGCTGAAACTGTTGAAAGGCTCTATGAAAGAGAAGGAACCCTGGTCTAAGTCTACGAATTACTCACACAAGCTTATTCTCAACCAACTCACACATTCTTAGTGTTGGATCTATCTCAGTGAGTGGCCCAATGGGGATGCTGTGTAACATTCCAGTTTGTTTCTTTGGGTTTTGCTGAGGTCTGTGTTGCCTAGGGTGGCCCAGAGTTCATGCTTATAAATGATTATGGAAAGTAGCTGGGGTTCTGGTGTATACCACAGTCCTCAGTTACCAATGACCAAGTACCTATATCCTCCTAGAAATCCATATATATTTACAATGACTTAATGCATGCAGTAATATCGCAATGTTACAGAGGCAGAAACACAAATAGACAGGAATAATTTGCCCAGGATAATAGGCAAATAAGTAGGATGGGGTTGCAAGTAAGCCATGCCAGTCTGGTAGGCTTGTGTTTGTGTTTCTGTACATGGATGGACCATGCATCTGGTATCTTTTATTCTCTAGAACTTTCCACATTGAGTTTTCTAGAATTCCAAGCTGGGATGCCCCAAGTACTCTTGGCTGCAAAACTCTCAGCAAGAACCATGTCTTGGGCATTCTTATTCCGGTTTCCTTTGGTGAAATTGTCACCATGCTATCAGAATGTCACGTTTCCATTTTTCTTTCTGATTCCAGGTGTTTTATAGTCTGCTCTGGGACCTGAGAAGTCAATCTAGGTAGTAGTTTATTTGCATGGAGGCTGAACCCTTTCAGGATGTCATACAGAGCTGTGTGCTCTTATGCCAAGATCAAGATGCAAGATTTTGAGAAAAATAATTTTCAAAAAGGAGAAGCAGCAGTGATTTCTTGTATCCCAGAAGAGAGTGAAAATTCTGGAAAGAGGCCACTTTTTCGCATCTGAATCCATGTTTGTGTGACTCACATCTGAATCCATGTTTGTGTGACTCACATCTGAATCCAAACTGGTGTGACTTGAATCTGAAACCATGCTTATATGACTTGCATCTGAATCCATGCTTGTGTGACTCAAAAGATGCTTTGTCACTCATTGATGTGATTCATTGCCTCAGCTACCAAGTGAGTCTCTAGTTCTTTTAACTCATCATGCTAACACCCACCTAGCTTTTCTCCCATGTCAAAATGGCGAACTCATTGAGCTATAGCGATAAAGTTCATGAAAACTCACTATTGTGCTTCACAAATTTATCTGCTCTTAATAAAGCAGAGTTGTGAGTCGCTGTGCAATGAATGAGTCATTTAGAAATCTGGTATCTTCTTTCCTCACAGATGGGAAAGTTTATATGAAGAATTCCTAGGAAATATTTTTCAATATTTTAAGAAACAGTTTATTTTTCTGGAAAAACTTGTTTACTACATTTATTTTCTCATCAATTAAAAACAGAATTTGGCACACATATAAGCAGAAGGAAAATAAAATGACTCAGAATTTCATTGGGCAAATATAATACAGTGACTTCTTGGTGTACTATGTAATCCTTCCTGACAGTGTTATTTGCCATCAACAGGATATGTATGTGTATATCTATGTAGTGCAGGATATTTGATCACACTGTGAGCTCTGAGGTTGTGTTATTTACTGGAAAAAAACTTTCTAGTTGTGGTATGGCTCAGCCTTAGCACAAACCTTTAATCTCAGAGCTTCTTGCTTGAATATTGTAAACAGGATTAAATAAAGTCAACCATAAGTCATGAGGCTGAAAAGCAACCAGTTGACAGGAAGAGAACATTTAATTCTTAAGATAAAACCACAGAGAGTAAGAGGGAGTCAGGAGGACGGATAGAGAGATGCGCAGGAAGTAAAATGGAGGGGAGTTCAGTTTGGAAGGGGTTTTTTGTTGTTTTGTTTGTTTGTTTGTTTGAGATAGTATTAGAGGGGGCATTAATTCTGGGATATCTGTGAGAAAGAAGTACGGTACTTTTCTGCCTGTCTGAGCTAGCAGGCTTTCACTCCTGTACCTGGCTCCCAAGTCTTCATTGGTAAAATTGAACAGGTGAGATTTTTTTTCCGCTGTATTTTTTTTTATTTATTTTTTCTTTTTAATGAACAAACAAAAAGAACAAGAACAAACCCCTATTGCCTCTCCCCTCCCCATGCCTGCCACCCCACCCTCTCCCACTTATCAGCCCTGTCATTCCCCTACACTGGGGCACAGAACCTTCACAGGGCCAAGGGCCTCTCCTCCCATTGATGACCGACTTTGCAATCCTCTACTATACACATGCTGCCAGAACAATCAGTCCCACCATATATAGTCCTTGGTTGGTGGTTGAGTCGAACAGGTGAGATTTTGTTAAAAAACAACCTCTATGTACCTATGTATGTGTGTATATATGTATGTATGATTTATCTATCATCTGTCTGTCTGTCTGTCTGTCTGTCTGTCTGTCTATCATCTATTCATCTATTTATCTATCTACTTATCATCTTTAATCTACCATCTATCTATCCATCTATCATTATCTATCTTCATCATTATCTATTTTTCTATCATCTGTCTATCTGCCTCTGTGTAGAGAGAGTTTCAATCTGTGTCACTCATCTCTTGTTTCTGGACTTGTATAAGGTAGTTCACAATGGTAGAGGGGGCAGACCAACTTCATGGTGGCTTGACTACTGTCATGGTGGAGAGGGAGGGATTGAGACCCAAGGCACCAGCACTTCACCATTTCCTTTAAGGACATGTCCCTAATGAACTTACTTCCTTTCACTAGAGTTTATTTCCTAAAAGTTAGAACATAGTAAATAATACCACTATCTGGGGGTCAAGACTTATAGGTGTATTTAAGACATAAACCAATACAAATATATGCATATATGTTTATATAGAGATATATCCATGCATACACATGAACATATATATGTTACATAACCACTTAATCCCATCTGTTTGTGTTTTGGTACAATCTATGTTACCCAGGCTGCCCAGAACTCATGGCCTTAAATGATTACACTAAGTAGCTAGGGTTATAGTTGTATACCACAGTCCAGTCTAAGTTATCAATTATCAAGTACCTACACACACGCACATACACATACACACACAAACACATATGTAGTGTGTATATATTAAAAGAACAAATACAAATGAAAAGGTCAGAGGCCTGTCGAGAGTAATTTGGCCTATTAAAAATTAAGGAAAGATTCTTCTACCAAGTCCCCCCTTTTTGGGGGGGTATTTACTTTATCAAATTGTGTGCTCCTCCTCAGTCTTGGAAATGTACATAAATCCTTTTAAGACTACATGGAGTCTTGTCAACTTTATGATCCAGATCTATCTTTCTCAACGGGTTGTCAGCCATCTCTTTGTAGACCTGTAAGGAAACATCACCATCTCCCTTGTGGGAGGGAAAGAGCCTAACTTTGGTGGTATCTTACTCAAAGCAGCAAAAGTGCCTTCTGCCAGAAACTTAGGAGAAGTTTGTTTTTCCTTTGGACAACCCGGATAGTGAACATAGATGGCCACAATAATTTCCAGGTAAATTTAGGATAAATAAATGTAATATAAAGTTTTAAGGCAACTAAATTTTCCCTGGACTCAGAAATCCCCCTGTGGGTTAAAATGGTGTCCTGCTCCTGGTCACAAGGAGGCTGTGGACATCAGGTTCTAACTCTTGGACACCACAGACACTACTGGATGTCTCAGAAGAGCTGAGACCAAACAGCCCCCATCCTGCCTTGGGCTGACTCTAGCCTGGGGCCAAAGGGAAAAGGGCAAAAGGGCAGGGAGGAGAACTCCAGCTAGTTCCTGAGGGGAGGAGAGTCTTCGGCGGCTTGATTTGGTAGAGACCATGGTTGAGAACGCAGAGAAGCCTCTTGCGGGAGATTAGACCCTGCTCTTTAGAGGAGGACCTGCTCCACTGCTCTAGCACAGCAGATCCCGATGAGAAGAGGCAGTTCATGGTTTTAAGACATTTATTGTAGAAAGGCTGAGAGAGGGAAAGAGTAGAGAAGTAGAAGATGGCCATGACCACATGGATGGAGGGGGGAAGGTAATGCGGAGAGAGGGGGAACAAGGGAGTAAGAGGCAAAGGTAAGAGGGTAAGAGGGTAAGAGAGTAAGAGAGCAAGAGAGGGAGGAGGGGGCAAGCAGCCCCTTTTAGAGTGGTCTGGGCCTACCTGGCTGTTGCCAGGTAACTGTGGGGGTGGAGTCCAGATAGGATACCAGGGACTTGGGGTGTTGCCCTACTGTGACTGATGGCCACAGAATTATGGAGCTGGGGCCTCTTGTCAGGAGCCCAGTGTCTGGGAGCATGGCAAACTGACATTCCGTCCCTTGCAGGAACACCTGCTGGGTCTCCAAGGTTTAAACTTAGCTCGACCAGAAAACAGGCTGCCTCTCACAGTCCCACATCCCCTCATCAATATAATAAAGAAAACACTTTTATTATTTCAAATTTTATTTGTTTATTTTTCTGTATGTGTAGGCACATGGACATGCAGACGTCGGAGGGAAACTTAGAGGAGAGTGTGGCAGATATTTCTTGTCAACTTGAAAACTGTGTTTCTTGAGAATACATAAATACTTAGTCGTATCCACTGGGATGTCTAAGTGGTAAAATATGTCTTTGCAGATTGCCCAGAATGGGTACCACATGAGTGTTTGATGCTGATTAAATAATAGAGGCAGGGATGGCAAGACATCCTGAATGGTTAAGGCATTTGGTTCTAAATCTGATAATATGAGTTATAACCCTGAGGCCCACAAAGCAAGAGAGAAGTGGATCCTCTATGATGCCCTCTGACATCAACATGTCATACACACACACACACACACACACACACACACACATATATATGCACCCCACAAATAAATAAACAAATGTCATTTTAAATCAATTTCATTTATATGTATGTACATACAGGAACATACCAGATATAGGGGCCATAGATATGGCAATGTGAAGCAGTTGGTTCTCTCTTTCTCTCATGTCAGTTCTGGGTATATAAGTCAGGATTTCATATTTAGTGGCAAACAACTTTACCTACTTACTCATCTTTCTGCTCCACCCCCAATTAATTTTTAACTCTATTTCCCCAACATTATATAATGTTTAATCATGTCATTCATATTCATCAAATATAAGAAAAATCTTGGATGAAAGATACCCTAAAGAGAAGATTGATATATCATTCTTCTAACATCTCATATTAACATTCTTCTAATTAACAAATACTCAACTTATGTGATATGGGTTTCCAAGACACATAAATAATTGTGTTTCCTTGACATAAAAATCATAACAATAGGGGATGGCTCAGTGCGTACAAGTGCTTGTTGTTTAAGCATGACATCTATGTGTGATCCAGAACCAAGAGAAAAAACCAAGTCAGGAAAAAAAAAACCCAGATGCTGTGGCAGGAATCATAAGCAGGTCTAGAGGACCGTAGGAGTCCTCCCAAAGATGAGAGGGAGGCAGGAAAAATTCTTAGAAGGAGGGTCCAGGTTCAGCTAGCCTGCTATGTACTATAGAAAGATCCTTCAGCAACAAGGTGGAAGGTGAAGGCCAACTCCTGAAGTTACCTTCTGACATTCACATTCATCATTCATGTGCTCTCTCTCTCTCTTTCTGTCTGTCTGTCTGTCTCTCTCCCTCCCTTCCCCCCCCTCTCTCACACACACACACCATTTTATTCCCTGTTGCATAAAATGAGTGCCTGTTGGCTGACCTGACAATGTTTCTGAAAAATGGAAGATAATATAAACTGGCTTAAATTCCAATTCATTTCCCCCAGTACAAAATGAAGAAAAGGAGGACATTTGTTTACTAGATTAAAAAGTTGTTAAAATGTGCATCTTTGTGTGGTCATGCCATATTGTAAAAATACAACAGGGATTGCAAACACATTTATAATCGCTGATGAAAGTTGCAGGAAGTGTATAATAGAATGTAAGTGCTCTCAGCATTTATAAGAACAACATTGTTTCTTTGTGTAAAACATTGCCTTCAAGGTCACTGCCACATTGCCTGAGTTCTAAGCTCAATGTTACTCACTTCTTGGTGGCCTTGCCACATTTCCATTTTTTTTTTTTTTTCTGTAACTAGCATGAAAAGTAGCCAGTTTCTGTTTGCCTTTACACGGGGCTGATACTTTGTGTTCTGGTTTGGGGCTGGCACAGAGTACCTTGTAGTGGTGCTGATTGACTCCACCCATCAGAATTTCACTTAGAAGTTCAGAACCCTCTAAGAAAACAGAGTATGAATAAAGAATACTGACAGAGGCCACTATCACTCTTCATGGTACAAACCTAATGTTGTGATCATAAAAAGATAAAGAGCTATGAGAATATGTTCTGGTGCCATGTGGGGGAAGGGAGTCCATGCCGAGGCATCCCTTACCCCTGGGAGACCAGCCACACGACAGTATAATATAGAATAGAGTTTATTTAGGACATAGGGAGGGGAGTTAAGAGGGTAGCAGAGGCAGAGAAAGGCAGAGAGAAGGAGAAAGGAGAGAAGTGGAGGCCGGCCATGGCCATGTGGAGAGAGGGGCGAAGGGAATGGGGAGAGAGAGAGAGCAAGAGGCAAGGGAGAGGCGAGAGAGGCAGACAGACAAGAGAGTGAGGAGGGGTCAAGCAGCCCCTTCTATAGTGGGCCAGGTCTACCTGGCTGTAACCAGGTAACTGTGCGGAGGAGCATACCTGGCTACTGCCAGGAACTGTGAGGGTGGAGTTTAGACAGAATACCAACACCTAATGCCATGATTTCCCCAGACCAAGAAATCTATCCCGATTACCAAGTATCCATTGATTTACTTGATATTCTTGATCTTTGTCCAGTTGATTACGACAGGTTTGAAAAATGGTACATGTGATGGTTTGAATGTGTTTTTCCCACATAGATTCATGTGTTTCAATGCTTGGCCACAGGGAATGGCACTATTAGGAAGTGTGGCCTTATTGGAAGAGGTGTGGCCACGGAGGAGGCTTTGATGGAGGAGGTGTGGCCTTGTAGGAAGTACATCACTGTGTAGGTGGGCTTTGATGTCTCTTATGCTCAGGCTCTGCTCAGTGCAGATGACAGTCCTTCTGGTTGCCTTCAGATCAATTTGTAGAACTCTCTGCTCCTCCAGGACCATGGTCCACCTACATGTTGAAATGCTTTCTGCCATAATGATAATGGACTCAACTTCTAAAACTGTAAGCCAGCCCCAATTAAATGCTAGCCTTTACAAGAGTTGCCTTGATCATGGTGTCTCTTCACAGCAATGAAAATCCTAACAAAGGCAGTACCTGAATCTGGAATCCCACTTCTCAGGAGGTCATATATTGCTCATCTATGTCTCTCTGTGGTAGGGCATTATCAATTCCTGCTTGATCTTTCTAAGCATCAGCCAGTCCTAACAACTTGTCCTTGTCGGGAGTATCGCAATGTCTGTGTATTACTGCTTCTTGTCTTGCAGCCTGTTCATGGAAGAGTTCTGAGGATAGGACACAAAGATTTAATTCTCTATTCCCCCAAATCACCTCCAGCTAGTCAGGTGCTGTCGTGCAGAGATCCTCACTGAGATCCCTTTAGAACACACAAGAGGTTCAGCAACACTGTTTACTGGTGCAGGAACTTAGATAAAGAATTTTGACCACACAAGGCTTAGTTTACATTTTAAGTTTTGGGGAATAAATATATCTTTGTTCCATCTTTCCATCACTTCCCTGATTAGATTAAGGACAATTTTTTTTTTTTTTTGGTTAAAATATTAATCCATTTAGCCTGACTCCAATAATCTAAGTAAAGCTTAAGATTTGGGGTTCAGTGAAAAACTTAGGGTCCCTTATTTGAGTTTTTAGTTTTTTGGAAATAATGTAGCCCAGTACTTGAGTGCAGCCAACTTTATCTCTAATTCATTTATTTATTTCTATCTATTGACTCTCATTTTTAATGATTGTCATGACCACTGAGAAACATCCTCTCACCGTTTCTTATGTTATTCAACACCTATTTCTCAGAGGAGCTAGATAGTCTTAAAGTGTGCATGTGTGTGAGTATGTGTGTGTGTGTGTGTGTGTGTGTGTGTGTGTGTGTTCTGATGTGAGGTTGCCCATGAAGGCCAGAAGAGGGCCTTGGATCCCCTGCAGCTGGAGTTCTAGGAGGTTATAAACTGGTACATGTGGGTTCTGGGGGCTGAGCTCGTATTCTTTGGAAGAGCAGCAAGTGTTCTTAACCACTGAGCCATTTCTCCAACATTAATAAAAGGTTTCAAAAGAGACATTCTGATAAATTTAATCTTTGCTCATTTTTTTATAGTTGAATACTTTTCCAACAATTATTTCTCCTTAGTATTTTTTAACCTTCATTCTAATTCTAGGACATAGTGGTTAGTTTCATATTCTTTACATCAGAGAAGAATGTAGTAGGCAGGTAGGAAAACCATGTAGAGGTTTTAAGTTAAATACCACATGCTCTGTAAGAAGATGATTTGAGGAGCCTCAATAGCCAGAAACACAATGAAGAAGCATAAAACTGAGAAAGGGACAATTTTCTTTCCATTAGAAAAGATCATCTGGGGAGGGAGGGTGAAGATGAAGAAGAGAGACTAAGGTCAGATACATTGGTGTTATGAGTACGCGATCCCATGTCACTCATACAATAGTGTAAACCTAGGGATGGATCAAGACCTCGCAGAAGGAAGGTGTTCACCAATGCAGGCAGCTATTTTTAAGTTCTAGCTTAGTACAAATCAAACTATTTTCTTATGCTTGGTATAAAATTAGCAGAGTTCCTATGCTAATAGGTCCTAAGCAGTCAGGAACAAAGGAACATGTCATGAAGTCCCTTTCTTAACTAGAGTCCAGGGGACTATAGGTATGTGGGTTTATTTCTGGGCCTTCAATTCTATTCCATTGGTCAACTTGTCTGTTTTAATGCCAATACCATACAGTTTTTGTCACTATTGCTCTGTAGAATAGTTTGAAATCGAGGATTGTAATACTTCAAGAAATTCTTTTATTGTACAGGATTGTTTTAGCAGGGGCTGTCTCTGATTTTGTTGCTCGCCATTGGATCTTCTTCTTCTTTCTTGACTGCCTGGGAGGACCTCAGTGGAAGATGAGGTGCTTAGTCCTGCTGGGACTAGATGTCCCAGGGATTTGATGACCCCAGGGGGCTTCCCTTTCTCTGAGAAGAAGGGGAGGAGGTAGTGGGGCGGGGAAGAACTTTTAAGGGCAGAACTGGGAGGAAAGGATGTAATGTGAATAAAAAATAAATTTTGGAAAAAAATAAATCCACAAAACCATAACCCACTCCCCTCCAACCACCACCACCACCACCACCAAGGACAACAAAAACAACAACAACAACAATAACGAAAATAAGAGTCTCAGGCAAGGGAAATGATGTAGAGCTGGAGGGAGTGAGGGTCATCATCCTGTCTAGCTTTGTGCCAACTTGACACGGACTGGAGTTATCACAGAGAGAGGAGCCTCCCTTGAGGAAATGCCTCCATGAGACCCAGCTGTAAGGCATTTTCTCAATGAGTGATCAAGCAGGGAGGGCTCCTTGTAGGTGGTGCCATCCCTGGGCTGGTAGACCTGGGTTCTATAAGAAAGCAAGCTGAGCATGCCATTAAGTAGCATCCCTCCATGGCTTCTACATCAGCTCCTGCTTCCTGACCTGCTTGAGTTCCAGTCCTGACTTCCTTTGGTGATGAACAGCAGTGTGGAAGTAAGCTGAATAAACCCTTTCCTCCCCAACTTGCTTCTTGGTCGTGATGTGCATGAACAGAAACCCTGTCTAAGAGTCATTAAAATGAAGTTTTCAGATGGAGGGAATGAGTTATATTTTTTTTTTGGAAATTGAAGGTAAAAATGATGTGAGATGTATTAATAAAAATGTCCCTCTTTCCCAGTCCCATTCTCCAATTTACTCACATTTACTCAACTTTAGTATTTGTCCCTTTTATCCCCATTTGTATAATTTAAGAGCATGTTAAACTGTGCAGTTTGATGAATTTTGACAGGTATGTACTCCAGGCGACACCAACACAAGGAAGATACAGTGCACACCCATCTCTAGAGCACTTTCTTGTGCCCCTTTCTGGTTCATGCTCATTTCTGCCTGCTGAGCAACCACTGGTCTGCTTCCCCTCTGTGTAGATTGCTTTTTTACGGCATTTCATGCTGTCTGACATCTTCTGCATATGGCTTCCTTTGCTCAGTGGTGTGATTTGAAGAGCCCTCCAGTTGGGTCATTCCTTCTTCCCATGGCCGAGCAGCATGCCGCAGTGTAGACAAACCGTGAACACTGTGTGTTCATTTGTCAAGGAATATTTAGGTAATTTGTACCTGAGGCTATTATTAGTGAGGATGCTGTGGCTATGACAAACAAAGCATTGCCTAGACAGATGGTTTAATTATTGGATAGAAAAATCATTACAGGGTGGGGTTGCTTGATGTGTTTGTTAGCTTTCCTGTTGTTGTGACTAAACACTTGGCACAGACAAGAGAGGAAAAGTTCATTTGGGCCCCTGGTTTCAGTCCTCCATAATACGAGGAGAGTGAGAGAGAGTGAGAGAGGATGCTTGTGATGTGGTACTGAAGTATGCCTCCTTCCTGTTTGTTCCATCTGGGTCCCCAGTCCACACAATGGTATTGTAAACTTTAATGTGCCTCTTGCCATCTTAGTTGATCCTCTCTGGAAATGCCCTTTCCCCTGACTTTCGGTTATCAAAGCCAGCAAAGAGGTTAAAAACAACAACAACAACAACAGCAGGAGCAACAACAACAACAGAACCAAGAAGACCCTTTTACAGTGTCCTTTCACTGGTTTTCTGATAGCAACTAGAAAGTCTCTCTTCTTTTTAAGATCATTCAGTGATTAAATCAAACTGTTGTATAACTAGGCAATGTCCCCACTGCAGGGAGGTTCTTCACCTTAATCATCTCTGCAAGGTTCCTTTGACTTGAAAGTACATAATCAACAAGACCTGGGGGCTCACAGTACTGTGGTTGCTCTGCTCTGAATGTCAGCATCTCCCAAGATTCAGATGTCAAAGTCCAGTGATGGTATTATGAGATGTGGTCAGATTATGAGGGTCTGCCCTCAGTGGGGAGGCCTGAAGAAGGCTGTTACCTCTTCTTACTGTGTGAAGACATATGTGGTGGTTTGAATATGCTTGGCCTAGGGAGTGGCACTATTTGGAGGCATGGCCCTGTTGGAATAGGTGTGTCACTATGGGTGTGGCTTTAAGACCCTCAACTTAACTGCCTGGAAGCCAGACTTCTAGCGGCCTTCAGATGAAGATGTAGAACTCTCAGTTCTTCCAGCCAGAAGTCTGCCTGGATGCTGCTATACTCCCTGCCTTGAAGATAATGAACTGAGCCTCTGAATCCGTCAGCCATCTCCAATTAAATCTTGTCATGGAGTCTGTTCACAGCAGTAAAACCCTAAGTAAGACAGCACAGAAGTCCCCTCACCCTCGTCAGGAGGAGATTCTCAGCAGACACAGAGCCCAACGGTGACTTGTCTGAGACCTTTCCAGCTTCTGTAACTGTATGCACCACATTATGCCATTCCTAAGCTCTGCAGCCTCTGCGGACGTTTACTGTAGCAACTCAACTGAACCAAGTGAACCGTCTTTGGTGGCTATTTTTATGCCTCTTATGACAACAATAGCTTTTCATATAAGGTACCTGTTAAAAAAAATAAATGAGAATTTATGAAAATGTTATGACTTTCAGGAGATTATAGGAGAAAATACAGATTGGACTCAAAGTTATTCAGGAAATATTAGGAATATTGAGATATTGGTAGTAGCTAACAATCAGTAAATGCTTATTTTACTGTGTGCTCTCTGTACCAAATGGATTCTTCAACATTTACATGGATGTCTGATGACTGCGCTACGTTTCACCTGAGAAAGTAGGCTGCAGCATGTAAGTCCCTGGTTCAAAGTCACACACTGTCAGAGACTCCTCAAGCTCCCGATCTGTTTTTAAGCCTGAACAGCCTTTGAACCTGTATTCTGCATTTTGGAAATGGAGCTACAACCATAGACTTTTGCAAATGTGACTTCAAACAAACGCTTTAGAACTGGTTTCTGAAGGTGTAGTGACTTAGGTTACTCGTGAGATGGCCTTTCCCCGGGGTCATTATGTGGCCATGTGCTCAGCCTACTTATTTAAAGTCCACTTCCTCACTTTTAAAAACAAGAATGTTTAAAGGAGGACTCTATTGTCTTTCAAGAAATGTGTGTTTTTACTGAGTGCATGAAAATAATTCTTCAAGATTAGGAAAGAGCATATGCAGTGTGGGAAATAAGTGGCCTAAATTGGAGTATGCAGAATCCAAGAGCAACTTTCTTAGTTCTGTCCTATAATAAACATGTAATTATTTTTCTGCAAAAAAAAAAACCCCACTCTTTTAAACCTAAGACCATTGACATAGGAAACTTGGATATGTAGTGGTTAGACAGCTGACCTTTCACAGAGAAAATGTGCAAGGGCGCACCTTTATTTTGACCAGACTCCAGTCCTTCCCATGTACCTGCTCTGTCTTACAGCCCTGCTCGTGACATTGTGATTCAGATGACCTTTAATTCTTCTCAAATCTCTAAAATATCTTCTGGCTTTCTCCCACATCTCCCACCACCTGTCCTGCCTACTCTGCTCACAGCGGTCAGGATTCCTCTTTAAAGTTGCTTTGATCACAACACTCCATTTCTCAAAGCCCTGCAGCTGCCTCCCCAAAAGTTCAAGTCCCATGAAAGCCTCAAGCCTAGACTGGAGGCTCCTTCTCTGAGGTCCTCCTGGAAGCCTCTTCCTCAGGCTCTCCAAGCTCCAGCCCCTCAGCTTCTCAGACACACTAACTCTACTTAAGTTACCTCTTGCTATTTACCTTATGCTTGTAATGGGTGCCAGGCACACAAGAGATACTCAAGCGATATTTATTTAGTAAGTTCTTTTTCTGAAGATAATTGTCTTCTTGATAAACAGAAGCCCAGTGTCAGGCATGTGTCACCTCTTTTGGAGCTGTTGGTCAGGAATGTCCCATAAACCCCGAAGCATTACAGGGTACTGCCAATCCTCTTGGTTGCTCTCTAGAACTCGACAGTAGGAGCCTATTGCTGGAGATGTCACAGATTTGAGTCAAAGGCCACGGATATATATGAAGCTGGAACCAACTCGGGATCTTCCTCTTTACCTGTGAGCATCTGTAGTTCTGGGAGGTACTAAGCACGTTACTGGAAGTGAGAATTGATCAGGAGACTTTCCCAGATGGGAAACCTGAGAACCACAGTAAGAACTGTCTGACAAGACATGTCAATTAGTTTGACAGTGGGCACAAATGACATGGGGAACTACCAAACACCTTCTCCTGGACACAAGGCTCACTCTCCCAGTGGCATTTGTATCTAACAGTGTGATTAGGGCCAAGAAGGGATCGCTTAGTATGTTGTAGTCTTAAGAGGGAATCGACTATTATTATTCTGCTAAATAGGCATAGTTTTATGATTAGTCCTAATGAAGTATCGCTGTATCTATAGGGTAGTAAAATTATTTTAGAAATTATAAAACTAAAAAAATTGCATAGAGAAAAGAATGTTACAAAGAGCATCTGTTTTCCAAAATATAGCTACTGTTAGCAATTAGGTGGATTTCTTTCAGGTCTCCTTGTTTTTTTTTTTCTTATTTTTGGTTTTTCAAGACAGGGTTTCTCTGTGTAGCCCTGACTGTCCTGGAACTCACTCTGTAAGACTAGGCTGGCCTCAAACTCAGAAATCTGCCTGCCTCTGCCTCCCAAGTGCTGGGATTAAAGACGTGCACCATCACTGCCCGGCTTCTTTCAGATCTCTATAATAGTGTATTTTATCTTTTGGTGAAATTAAACATATTCTTCACATAAAATTTATAGACAGCCTTAAAATATGTCATTATACTGGAAGCATTTTAGCATGATGGATATGTTTTGTTTTGACATTTCATTTGCTAAATTATAACGTTTGTGGCTCTGTTTCTTGTTTCCAAGTCATTCATATGATTAATAAGTTGATTGTGCAAAATACACTACTTTATATAGTTTAATAAAGTAATAATTGTGTGTTAATTATCTAAAGAGTATGAGGTGATTGCCATCATTTAAAGTAACTGACATTAAAACAGAAATTCAATTCATAGAGTATTAAATAAATCAAGTTTTTTTTTTAAATGTCTGTAGTGGCTGACATAATTTCCTGAAGGAATAATTTTCCAAACCCTGTTTACTGTGTTGGCATGTCAATATTTCAGGTGCTGGGCCTATTGAGTTTGTACTAGGACACTTTAAAATTGTTTTATATTCAGTTCAGGCATTACCAAAATAGCAACATGCTTTTGGTTACCTAGAAAAATGTATGTCATTAAAATACTCTTTATATGCAACCCTGGAAACATATCCCACGCATAATATATTCATAAAAAGTTCATTTTATTTACTGCTTGTCACATAATGTATCATAAGGAAGCTCAGTTCTGATACACTTCAGTTGAATTATGTTTTTCTTTTTGACAGAATGGGGAAATATATTTGCAAAAATGAATAAACACACCTTGAGCTGTCTAATTTTTTTGAGAAGGAGGCAGAGGGAAACACATTAACATTATTCTGTTATTAAGACACCGATAGCAAGAGACATTCTGGACACTTAATGGCTATTTGTTTTCTAAATTGTGTGCCTGAAGTATTTTATGTCAAAACTTGATGACAGTGACTCTAAACGCACAGAAAAGTATTATCCAGAGTTGCAGTTTTATGAAGTGGATATGGGAGGGGTTGTTGGCTTTTCTAGCATCTAGTCTTTTGATGTTTAATTCAAAGAAATTGAGACGTTAATTTTTGTAATTGACAGCTATGGCAGATTTTCTGTTCTCACAGTTTGAATAGACACAGTGGTTATTTTGAAGGACAGAACATGTCAGTACAACATTTGAAAATTTGTTTCAAGCCATATTGGCAAGAAACTAGTCAAATTAATTTATTTCCTCACTCATCTAGTTTCATTAGTTTGCAAATCAACAATGGAAGCTAGAGAAGAAATGAGCTGTGGAGCGCCTGTGACCTTGAAGATGAGTGCCAGTGTCTGCAGTCACAATGCCTCTCTGATGAGTTCTGAATTCCTGGGAACATCCTTGTGAACTACTTAGAATCCTTTACAATTTGGAGACCTGCACTCCCCACTCCCCGCCCCGCCACCTTACCATTTGGAACAGTGTGCCAGAGTTCCAGGAGAGAAAACAAATAGACTGCTCACCAGAATCCTTCATAATTACGGGAAACAAACAACAAAGTACCAAGCCAAACGCAAAACTCTGAGCTTATGTTATAAGTCAGCATTGCGGGGCTGTATGAAGAACCATCCAACCAAGAGGCAATCAGTGAACTGAAGATCAAGAAGTCACCATGTCTGCAAGTTGCTCTCCAAGAAAACGAACAGACTGCTGACTGGAATCCTTCAGTCCTCCCACCACCTCCAACACCCCCTGTGCTGACTTTGGCAATTGTAGTTGAGGATAAGGCTCTGGGTACCTTGAGGGAACCAAGGTAACAAGACATAATGTGGGAGTTACAATTTGACATAGTGGTGCTCTTTAACAACAATTTAAAAAAATCCTTGCTGAGAGAGTTCCGTGGGATCCAAAACTCTCTTTCAGCCTTAGGAGTACGGCACATGTTCACATAAAGACAGAACACCCACACGTGTAAGATAATGAAAGAGTTTTTAAAAATCTACGCAAGAAGTACAAAACATAGTAGGTCCAGGAGAGCAGATATTGCCACACATCTCCTATGTCACCATTTGTGGTCCAGAGTCTGTGGAGAACTTGACAGACATCAGATTCTAATAACAAAAGCTGGAGAGAGCGATGCATAGCACCGTCCAGGGTCTCAGAGATTCTTATAGTATCATGTTAGAAAAAAATATAGACAAAACCAAATATATATATTTTTTCTAGATTACATTCTAATTTTGAGGCGCCTTCTGGTATTAAATATTTCGTTTCCAGACGAGGAGATTAAAGCTTAAGTCTTGGATGTGTTAAATATGGTTGGCTCTCTGTAGAATCTTTGAGCAACACTGTACACTATCCCTTATCCAGTAGTTTACATTGTATTTGGGACCCTGTGCTCAGACTTTGCAAATACCCTTGTTATTTTATTTTATACAAGGACATGGGCATCCACCAAAGGGACGAGGAATTAATCTCCTCTGGATTCCAAAGTCCTAAGTCCTCCTCCTCCTCCTCCTCCTCCTCCTCCTCCTCCTCCTCCTCCTCCTCTTCCTCTTCCTCCTCCTCCTCCTTCTTCTTCGGTGTATCATACATCTTGTGGATGTGTGGAATGCCAGGAACCCAGGCAGAAAGGACATTCTCTGCTGAGCAGGCCAGGTGTCAGTGGAACAGAATGTATCTCTGTCTTCTTCCAACTCGGATGTATACTGCTACCCCCCCCCCCCCCCCCCTCATAGGGTGTCTGCTAGTCATGGTTTGTAGTTGGTGATAAATGCTTTATTCCCAGTCTGGCTCCTTCCACGACCTGCAGAGGGCAGCCTGAAGCAGCTGTCCCATTGAGCCCTCTGGTGGGTCCCTAAGAAGCTCCGCCCTCCGCTGGCGGAACTTCCTCCAAGCCAGGTGAATGTTGCCCCGGGAAGCGAGGTGTGGTGACACCGCCTAGAGTCACCACTGTAGCTTCCCTTTAGATGCCCGTGGAGTATGCCCATCAACACTGCCCCAGCTCGCCATGACTTCTCAAACCTGCCTAGTGTAGACTCTGGGATGCTCCGAGGAGGGATCCGTCACTGAGTTTCAGAAAGAATTAAATACACGTATCTAGAGGATGTGGCGACAAGTCCCACACTTATTTTTGTGTGGTCCTCCAAATGCCCAAAGTGGCTTATCAAACCTGACTCCCAGAAACAGCTCCGGATATTTTATATTTCCTCAAGGTAAATATTTAAATCAGTGATAACAATCTTGGGTTACATGAGTAGTATACTTAAGATCTTTCTAGCATGATTGTGGTTTATAAGGCATCTTTAAATAACATTGGCAAAATTAAGTTTAATGGGGGAATGCTAAGGGCTTTTTTTAGTTTAAGATAATGATGATATAAATAACTTTCTTGTTATTAATAGAACAACTCTATATTTATTATTTTAATATAAGTGAGTGTGCATTTAAATATACTTGAACATATATCTAATTATTAAATATAGTTATTTATTATACAGAAATTGTATTTCTGTGTTTAAAGCACACCAATATATTTAGGAAAAGGTAACTGATACTTTTAAAAAAATGTCACCGGTGGCAGGCAAGATGGCTTAGTGGGTAAATGAACTTGGCTTCAAGCTTGACACACCTGAGTTTGATTCCCAGGTCTACATGGAAGGTGAGAGCCAGCACCTGCAAATTAGCCTCTGCCCTGCACATTCAGGACCACTCTCTGCATAAAATGGACAAATGTAAAATTTTAAAATTGTTCTGGATAAGATTTTGCCATGTTTTCTTTTAAAAATGCCAATTTTAACAAAATGGTAAATAACGTTTTAATTAGGCATGTTGTTTCAAACTACCCAGTTATCCACTTCACTGAACAAATCGAGGTAAATTCGATTTGTTTTGGAAATGTTCCTGAGGGAACTCAGTACGGGTGTTAAGTCCTGTTGAAGATACAGTGGGAATGTGGTTCCTAAGGCCAAAGTTCTCTATGAGCAGCAAAGATGTCACGTAGAGAGTAGTGGTAAGTGGGAGAACTTCTGGGAGAAGGATTCCATCCCAGGTTCTTTTGTGAGGTGTCTCTTCCACAGGGCCCTTTCATGCATCCACAAACATTCTTGGCCACAGAGAATTGACAGTAGCTTTACATCCTGTTAGACTTAAATGTGACAGGAAACACTACCCGGAAGAAATCGGTTTCCCAGAATGCCATACGAATCGTGGGGAATAACCACCTC
>JADRCC010555294.1:0-10130 GCA_019843855.1 Hylomyscus alleni | reverse complement strand
TTTTCTGGGATGCACATCTTTCTGGGGTGTATGAGCTCTAATTTAATCAGCGTGGAGCCATCATGTTCGCCACCAGCACTCCAGGCCACGGAGTAATTGAAATGATTCAAGCTTGTTTAATAAAGTAATTTCAATTATAGCAAGAGTTGAGTCAGAAAATGTCAGCTGTGCAAAGTTTATGTTGCCTGGAATCTGCAATAGGGCACCAAATGTGCCTATAGGAAGTGCCGTTGTAGGAATGAGTTGTATGTGTTGAAGCTTTGAAATATCTTTGCTCACATCAGATGAGCTTCTTGTGAGTGATTTGTTAGTCAAGGAAGCCAAATTTAATTTTATCCTGAAAATAGTGTGAAGAAATTCACTCGAAACCAAGAAGTTGGGACTGGAAAGACAGAAAATCTGTATCTATCCTCTTACCTCTAACCAAAGCCAGACTCTTCATCGTGGTCTGTATCATGCCTGGATACCTCGTACAAGGCATCGCTAGTATTTGGAGCTACCAACAAGTGAACACAGAGCAAGTCTTTTCCTTCACACTGGAAAGGAAGTCTCAGGAGTTGTCATTTTAAAATATGAAAGCATAATATGCATAAACTGACTTTCCCAAAATCACTGAAGATACAGCTCAGTGCCAGACGTCTCAGGACGGCTCTGTCAGTCTTCCTAAACCCATGGATTCTTAGCGATTCTGCATTCGCTCCCTTCTTCTTTGTTTTGGTTTGTCCTTCTAGCCTACAATACACCTGGTAAAATTTACACATTTAAAGCCCTGAGCAGTTCTACTGCCTCAAGAATCTTTAATCACCAAATTATCCCTCTTCTTTTGTTTGTCTTTCTCTTTGATTAAGAGACTTATCTCTATACACAGATAGTGAGCTCAGCACCACTCCAGCATCAAAAACAATCCCGACTGTTGCTGTTGAGAAGACAGACAAAAGCATCTTTTTTTTTATGTGTAACCCAGAAGCCTTGTTATATCCTTTTTATTTTGTTTTTCCTGCTTTCTTCCAAACAACAATTCAATGTTCTTTCGCCCAAATTTAGTTTAGTTATGTTAATGCAGACAATGGCTTGTTTTCGATGTGAAATAGTGAGAGTTATAAATCCAACTTTGTTGACAGGAAACTTGAGGCTCAGAGAGGGTAGCTGGGATAGTCAAGGTCAGGCAGTTGTTGAGTTTGAACGAACTCAAGAGTCTCAAATCTCTGCTTGCTGTATTCTGCATAAGATCATGCAACTCTGCCAGCGAGGAAGATTTGCTTCTGTAAGTGTTGACCCCCAACTTTCCCCACGTAGCGTTTCAGGAAGATGAGACATGGGAAATTAAAGGGTCAAATTCTCTTCTGGATGAAATAATTATGACAATGGTATTCTTTGTTTAAATACTCTCTTATATCATTTCAGAAGAAATCCTTCTGTATCAAGAGGGTTTCCGACTGCCGAGATAATGATACCAACTCCTCGCTGAACAGCACCAGCTATTTCTATTCTTTTTATGGCTCTGGAAGGGAGAAGAGAGTTTTTTTTAAAAAAAAAACATGACATGAAAAGCTTCTACAGGGTAGTAGTTGATTCAGAGTAGAGAAGCCGCTGAAACTGTGAAGAGATAAGGAACATACAAAAGTCTTTCCATGGAAAAAAATCTTTCCGAGAGAGGTTGCAACAAAATGAAAGTGGAAAAGGAAAATGTGTCAGTTCTGGTTCAATCATCCTCCCGTTCTATGACATGTGTAGACTGACACTTCGCCACTCCTCATAGGACAACTAAAGGAACTGGGGCCCGGGGGGGGGGGGGGGGGGGGGGGAACTCAGATGGAACCTTCTTGGGCTCATCGAAAAGTGTTCACCTCTCTGGTCTTCTATCTTACTTCTCAGAGGTAGTGAGAATTTTCAGAAGCCTGGCAGGTCACCCTCCAGTTTTCCCACTGCAGGTGATATTGGGTCCCCTTGAAGCCTTGTGTCATGTAACAGCATAATTTTCACAGTGGCTTCTCAGTACGAGCCGGTGCTCTACTTGTTCTGTGTCACGCACACCATGAGTTAAAGTCACAGAGCCGGAGGACTCCCCATCCTTAACAGCAATGGGGAGTTTCTCGCCATGCCAGTGGAGGGGTGTGACACTAAGCCCTCTAATCCACAGAACTTCATGTGTTGCCGTCTGAAGCCACGTTGGATTATCCCCATTCTCCTGAGGATAACAATCACACTTTTCTGATCCCCTAGTTCACCCATTCTCAGTAGAAAATTCTCAGCTTCCACTTTGGAGGGAATAATGTCAGTGATATCCAGATAGTCTATTTTCTACTGCCTTCCCTGTCACATATGTGGGACACACAGCCATGAAAACCTTGCCTGCATCCACCACACTACGGTGCCTATGGCTCACTGCTTTGGTGAACACTTCCTTTCTTGCTCTGCTCAGAGGAAACAAAGATCATCTGTTACTCCCTGTCCCTAGAAGCATTGCTGGTGTGGCTGCTCTGTCACGTGTGCATCAGAAGGCGGCAAAGAGGAGAGAGGCTATGTCAAGGCCCCATGCTCTGGCCTATGTTAGTAACCTAACATTCTCTAGTAAAACAATCCTGGGATGACCACCAGTTGGCACCAAGCAGGCCCAAATGGCTGGAACAAGCGGGAGACTAGAAAAATCCAACCTGGGACTGAGGGCCTTGGCAGGATGAGCCTGAGACAGATGACCCTTTCATGGGGCCTCTTGGGAGGACTGGGTAAGGAGCAAGCCCATAATGACTACCAGACCAGGGCCTGGACAGGGAGCTACCCTGAGATGACCACCAGTTGTGTCCCAAGCAGGCCTTGGGGGACAGACCACGATCAAGATGACCCCTGCCCAGCACTGTAATGCACAAGTGGGGTATAGGATTCTCAGGACCACTCCTGAGATGACCCCAGACACTCAGAAACCCCCCAGTGTCACTAAAAGGAGCAAGTAAAGTGGTAGAGAGATGGAAGAGAAAGAGAAGCAGATGGATGTAGACACAATGAAGAGAGGCAGAACTGGAGATTCAACTGTAGTGAGGAACAGCCTATGTAAATAGCTAATGGTGCCACCTGGAATCATAGTAATGTCTTAGCCTGTGGTGGCAGGGGCTACATCTGGGGCCATGGCCCTGCATCAGCACTACTCTATTGCCACTGAAGGCCAGGTGGACATCTCTGATCTGGGCTGTTGCTCAGGGAGACATGTTGATGTCTGAGGGCTATGCAGAACTGGCCCCACCCCTCACCTGGGCATCATGGGAGTGCTGGCCCTAGGGGCTTGAAAGCAGGAGAACTGACTCCACGCCTAGCCAGCTGCAGCCCTAGGGAGAGTGGGATGCATGTTTCAAGTAACCCAGCCCCAGAATACATGAGCAAAGGAGACCTGACCCTACTATTCATCTCTCATAAAGTGGCATGGACAAGAGAGAGACGCCCTTCTCCCCATTCACCCCACACCATCTGTAGCAGGTTGGAGACTGGCCCTGAGGTCATGAAAGCGAAAGAGCTGACCCTGCTCCTCACCTGCTATAGTACTCAGAAGAGCAGGCCCTGTCCCTCACCTGAGCAACACAGTAAAGTTGACCCTGGATGTGGTGGTTGTGCGTGAGTGAGCCTCAAGGGCATAAGTCCTGCCTCTTGTCTGCTGAACAGTGGAATGAGAGAGAGAGAGAGAGAGAGAGGGAGAGGGAGAGGGAGAGGGAGAGATCTCCTCCTCCCCTCCCTTATACCTCTACCTCACCATTTATGGAAAGCCAGAGAGCTAGCCCCCCAGGATCACAAAAGTGGGAGAACTGGCCATGTCCCTCACCAGCTATAACACTCATGAGAGTTAGCCCTGTACCTCGATTGGGAATAAGGGTAGAGCTTGGGGGTGGGAGGGTGTTGCTGGTGAGCCAGCCCCTAGGACATGAAAATCGGAGAGCCAGCAGCAGGCTGACCAGCTCAGAGACCTCTCAGGCCCAGATCTGAATTGGCCCATACCAACATCTACTCCATCAATGAACTGCTGGAGTACATGAAGGGACCGGTCCTACAGATCCAAAACTACAGGATCTGAATGACCCAGGGCAACAGTGGGATATCCTAGAGGTGTCCCAGTGAGGTTCCAGTGTCACGACAGTAGCAAAAGCAGGAAGTCTCATACCAGACTAACAAGTCATTGAAGTGAGCATTTACAAGCAAAGAAATGTGGTCAAAAAGGTATACTGTGGAACACACTGTGACAGACTACAACTTCCACAAAAGATTTTTTTTTTCCTCTGTTGAAAGGGAGGTTGCAAGGCTGGAGGGTGGGTACGAGGCGGGGGTGGGGGGGAGATGAGTGGGATGAGTGGGATCTGGGTATATGATGGGAAACTCATAAAGAACCAATAAAAATTTTAAAAAAATCAATCAATAAAGCCTGTTTCAGAGAAATGGGCATGTGGATGGCCATGAAGCCATCCCTTTCTCAGTTTTAGGCTGACCTTTGATGATTTACATTTCTTTGACTTTCTCACCATCTGTATCTCTAAGTAACCATCAGCCATTTTCACTATTAGTGTGACTAGTCCATATACCTTTTTTCCGGAGGGTAGTGGTGTTGACTAACTCTCCTAGCCTGAAACTTGAGCTACTTTCTCAGTGTTGAGATGTTTCCTTAAGACTAGGACAGCGCCATCTTTGGGGAGTAGTGAGCAAGAAACTATAAAGTTTTATAGATGTAAATGAGATTTAAAAGAACATCATGATTGGATGCTGAGAGGCATGTCTCTAAACGAGAATTTAAAGCAGAAATACAGCTCTGCTTACTTCTTAAGAAGACAAAGATGTGTGTGCTCTAGGTCTGATCTTGAGTGTCTCCTAGAATCCCTTGTAAAAAAGGCTTTTAGTATCTGGGCTGGGTTATAGAACCTTTAGAAGTAGAATTGAATGAGCTGTCTTTAGGTCATTATAGGTCTTGGAATGGCACAATGGAGTCCCACCCCCCTTCTCTTCCTCTTTGACTCCCTTATGATGAAGTGACTATATTTGCTCCATCGAATCCCCTATCACTTCTGCAGTCTGGCCTACACACACCCCCAACCAGAGGCCTAAAAACAATAGGTTTGCTTAATCATGATTCAGAAAGTCTATATCCATAAACTGAAACAAACCTTTTCTGTTTATAATTATCTCAGGTCTTAGGGGTGAAAAGCTGATGGTTTGTTTGGGACTAGATCTTTGAAAAGCACACTGGGAATTTATCATGTCAATCAAAGCAAGACATCTTTCCTCCCTCCTGCTGTCACCCATTGTCACTGCCCAACTCCTCCCAAGTGTGATGAGTGTCCCACCTTAGCCAGAACACACGTTCTTCACATTGAAGAGTTTGTTCCTGTTCTGTTCTAGCTAACAATTCCTTACGTAAAAGCCAAAGGCCAGACAATTTCACACAACAAAAGAATGATGTCCCCATCCTGCAGACAGAGGACCAGGCTACAGCTGGCAAGGCTTGCTTTCGGGATTCTACTGGCATAACACCCTCTGGATCTTCAGTTTGATGCTTCAAAGCAGGGGTGCTTCTGCTGGTCTCCATCTGGCAAATGCGATTTGTGCATTTATTAGACAGGGGGTAATTATTAGGCCCCCGTAGGTTCTGCTAAAGGTATTTCCCCAGCATTTGTCACTTTAAGAAACGGGACCTTTTTAGAAATTGTTCTTTCTAATACAATCCACTCCAAAATCCACTAATTTCCTCTTTCCATTCATCTTCCAGAAATCCTGTATCCAAGACAAATGGGACTTAGTGCGGCAGGCTTTCAGTGACACCACAATGCGCAGGACTATTTTAAGAATTCTATTCATCAATTCTCAATAAATATTATGATACCAGCACTTAGGCGTTCTAAAGTGACTTTCCTAAGCAGATCCCAAGCTCTTTAGCAACACAAAGGCATTAAACCCTCTAATTCCCTTGCAAAACAAGCTAAGAGGCAGGAACTAAAGTGTGCTTCCTATAATGCAGCTGCATGGAAAGTCAGTTAGAATTGGCCCATTTGGCAAAGAGAAGGGAAGTGTGGAGGGGAATTAAGGTGATGGTGGACTTACTCGAGCGCTAGCGTTGTCTTCAGCAGTTACCAGAGAAGAGGGAGAGCAGGGAGCCTTTTGCTTGCTTGCTATTTGCTTCTTTAAAACCCATTACTCAATGCTTATGGGGCTCTGGATTAAACTGTGTGCAAGATAATAAAGAAAACCTGGTGTGTGTGTGTGTGTGTGTGTGTGTGTGTGTGTGTGCGTGTGTGTGTGTGTGTGTGTGTGTGTGTAAAACACATAGCCCAGAAGATCAAGAATATCTGTCTTAAAAGCAATAATGAACTGGCTGGAGAAATGGCTCAGTGGTTAAGAGCACTTGCTGTTCTTCCAGAAGTCCTGAGTTCAGTTCCCAGCACCCACAACCATCCATAATGGCATCTGATGCCTTCTTCTGGCTGGTAGCCATACATGAAGATAGATCACTCAAGTATAGAAATAAATCTTTAAAAACAAAAACAAAAATAAATTAAGTTCTGTGTAACTTAAATAACAAAAGTGTGCCTGGAATAAGGAGAGAGCATCTATGGGGGAGTTAGTAGGTAACTTTGTATTGTTGACACAAAAATTACACAGCTTTCGCCTCAAAGGGAATAAGAGAGTTTATTCTGGAACCAAACTGTCCCAAAATAAGGTAATTAGGTTCCGGACCTGCAACATTCCAACCTCTCTGGATCACTGCTGTTCTGATCAGTCAGTCTTCACAGACACAGTTTCTTTCCAGGAATTCTGATTTACAGTATTTGAACTTGGAAGGATAGGCAAGAAAAGACTGCCCTAAGATACAATGCCTGACATGGAAGGCGGGGCAGATTTTGACAGCACTGAGAGCATTCTCCGTTGGAGAAAATGGTACCCTGGCTGCTGCTGCTGAATGTGTTGCAACACACACTCATGACTTCCCTGATGACAGACTGAAAGATCTATGTGTGCACCAGAAGATAATGGCCCTTCCTGCATCTTCTGCTTTTTCAAAGTGTAGTGTCGCAGTCGCTTACCCAATAAATCACAGAAAGGTACCTC
This sequence comes from Hylomyscus alleni, assembly GCA_019843855.1. NCBI lineage: Eukaryota > Metazoa > Chordata > Mammalia > Rodentia > Muridae > Hylomyscus > Hylomyscus alleni. The sequence goes on along the minus strand of JADRCC010555294.1, from coordinate 3,056 downwards.
GTTGTGCAAAGATGACTGTCCTTGGAGTCTCTGTTTCCGTTACTTAGTCTCTCTAAAAACAGAGCAGGAAAATGGGCCAGGCCTGCCTGGAAAGCCAAGAGTTTCCCCCCAAAACTCACAGATAGTAAAAAGTCAAGTCCAAACTCCAGATACTAACCACACTGAACTCTTTCCACTGAAAATCCGCAGTTGCACAGGATGCTCTGTTCCCAGCTACATACTTGTAACGGCAGAGGCAGGAATGAAGATATTTTAAAGAAGCCCATGGGCCGTTTTGTTTGGCTGCTAGGAGTCTCATGCTGAGAGAAGAAAAAGCATAAGGCCCTGGTACCAGAGAGACTCCTGAAAAGAGGTTTTACCAATGCAGCAACTTGTCAAGACACCTTGGTAAAGAAATGAGAGCTTTGGCCGTGACCATAGGCAGACACACACCACAGCCATGCCTGCTTACCCATACATATTCCTCTGTATACACATCCCTCTCTATTGAGCCCTAGACCTCATATTATGACCATGGAGGACTAACTGGGGGATCAGAGTACCTCTTTCTATTGTGGCTACCATAGCATAAATCTCTTTTCTCTGCTCTCCATGGTTGCTTTGTCTCTTTAACTAGATGATTGACTTAATCATCTGACCTACCAACTGTGGTAGCAGGCTCACAAGTTAACGTTAACGACACTGGTAAATGACTTCATCCTCTTTGAGGTCAATGTGTCCCAATAGATTCTGATACAGAGGAGATAGATCCCAACGAGTGTTTATTTTTCAATCTTTCAAAGTCTGAAGCTGAAGACCAGACTTTGGGCTCTCCTCCGTTCAGTGACTCAACACCTCAGACTACATGTTGTGACATTATCATTTATTTCAGTGTGCTGCTTCTGAGGTTGCCAGATCCAAGTGAGAGAGAGTGGGAGTTACACAGCCTCCCAGCTATCAAAGCCAAATTGCACATCCTCAGTCCGTTACCCAGAACTAGCCACTTGGCAACAAGCAACTGCCCTGGCGGCTGGATATGGCAGCCTGTGTGAGCCATGAATGGTCTGAAGACCACATTGTTCTCTTTTTTTTTCCTTTCTTTCTTTTTCAGAACTCTTACAGTGTTCTGCACAATATACATACTCAACAAAGAAATATTGAACAGATGAATGAAAGAAGAATGCAGTATGTTCGAGATATTGAACAGGAGATATAAAGATAAAGGAATAGCCACCCCTGCTGCACCACATCCAGAATCCCAGCACTTGAGGGGCTGAGGCCGAAGGTTTGCAAGCATCCAGCTTGGACTACGTATGAGACCCTTTCTACATTAACTCTGTGTGTGTGAGTGTGTGTGTGTGTGTGTGTGTGTGTGTGTGTGTGAGTGTGTGTGTGTGTGTGCGTGCATGCATGCACATGTGTGTAGTGATTCAGGTGTTTAAGAAATCAGGAGCCAACTGCATATGTAGCAGAGGATGACCTAGTTGGTCATCAGTGGGAGGAGAGACCCTTGGTCCTGTGAAGGCTTTATGCCCCAGTGTAGGGGAATGCCAGGGCCAGGAAGCAGGAGAGGGTGGGTTGATGAGCAGGGGGAGTGGGGAGGGAACAGGTTTTTTTTTTTCCCACAGAGGGGAAACTGGGAAAGGAGATATCAATTGAAATGTAAATAAAGAAAATATCTAATAAAAAAAAAGACAGGAGCCTAATTCAACAGCTAAACATAAATATGAACTCAAGCAAACTAAAGCTAGTCAGACATAACAGCATAGATAGAAGAAGTAAATGATTGAGGAGATAAAGGCATAGATAGGTCATCATTCAGATGACTCAGGACCACAGTCCTCTATATAATTTGCCTAAGGTCTAGATTTAGTCTCAAGAAAGGAGAAAGCCCGCACATGCAAAGGGAGGAAACATCACTTCAGGAGTTTGGGGCCTTGAACCGTGAGAGTCATGTGTAGGAAGTGTTCTGATGTTTTATTTTCCTTTCTGCAGAAGAGCAAGCTCTTACCAGAACTGAGCAGTTTGTACTGCGCGCACAGGTGCAAGAGGCTCCTATAAAGGCATCTATCTACCTGTCCGCCACTGGTACATCTCCAGGCTCCTGTATGCGACAGACCTAAGAAGCTACTCACTGCCAAGGGACAGCAGAGGTCATTCCTTGAAGACGTTCTATGGAGCTATAATATATGAACCAGTAGAAAGGTATTCATTTTCTGGCCAAATGCTGGCCTTTCCCTTTTTCTTTTACAAGATATTATTAACCTTAAGTACAGGAAATTAAGAAGCAGCCATAATGTTTTATAGCAACATTTTGGCCTGATCTCAAGTTCAAAAGGTTTTCAGGTATGAGATGTGTAAACTGCTGCTTTTCTGAAAATCAATTTGAGCAACATAAACGAAGGTTATTTAAGATGCTCTTATGCTGGGACAAAAGTCAGTCTTAGGTTAAAGCTGACAAAGACTTCATCGTCGGTATACTCATGTGGTCTTACTTATTGGGAAGAAAGACTGACAACCTAAATTTCTAGTTCTAGAGAAATGACTGAGAAAATTAAGTTGTATCCATACTTGGGAATAATATATACCCACCAAAACATACAATCGCAAAAGTGGCTGGCATTATGTATCTTCAAGAAATAATTAAGTAGTTCTCTTTCTCTACCTTTATAAAAGCTTCTACAAATATGTAATCAAAATTTTCACATTTAACATGTTTTTTTCAACCTTATAGCATCAAATATTGGTACACCTGGATATTTATCAAAGAAAAATTATAAAGTGCTAAAAAACAAAATCCAAATTTTACTAAATTGTATCTTGAAAAATGTTAATTATTTAACAAGTTAAGGGAATAATCTGGTCTTTGTTGGAAGAGTGGCTTTCTCTATTAGCTTTATACATCTATGGGTTTTAAGGTTTTATCATTAGCATGGCAATTAGACTTAAATTTTAAATTATCATTTAAAATAAAGAGTAGAAAGACAAAAAAGAAATGGATAGGATAACTTTTAATTTTGCCTAGAAAATCATCATAAGAGAATGCTAAATTGGAAGGATTTACAATATAGTATAAT
>JADRCC010555292.1:0-15336 GCA_019843855.1 Hylomyscus alleni | reverse complement strand
TGTGTAAACCAGCCTGACCCCAGAACTCTTACACTCTGCATTCCAATGAAGCTAGAACTATATGAATAATGCTACCAAGTTTTGCTGCCTATTCAAGATATAGTCTAGCCTTCATCTGTCACAGCTATAATAATGTTGGTGTACCTTAGCAGCTGAAATTTAGAAAACAGTTCTGGGATGGTTGTTTTTGAGCAGGAAATTTCTCTACCTTCAGTTGGATTTTCAGGTCAGGCTCCCTTTTTCTGAATAAATTTGTGTTTTCATAAGTTGAAGCCTATATGTAGAGTCTTACATTTGGGGACCTCTCGTGTTATCTCTGCACAGAGCAAGAGGATGCTCTTTAATTGTGCTGATCTATTTTTACAACTGCAGCCCTCTTCTCAGTGCCTCCCTTGTCTGCACCTTTTAATTTGTTGATAGACCTTTCATCACCAAACTCTACATTTATCTTAACTTGCTGCCCTATTTGTTGCCCTCTTAGACTCTGCCAGAATATAACATGAATGCTACCCAGCCCAGTTCTTGATAGAATCCTCAATCTCTTTTGAAAACTCATGAGTTGGGTCTCCATTTTCCATATTTCTCTTGCCATTCTGGATTTCCAAGCTCCCTTAGAATGGCCCAATTACTTTGTGCTCAGGACAGTCTAGGGCTTCTCTAGAACACAGGTCCAAGCTCTATCACCTTACCCCCAACCTGTTTCAAAGGTATAAAGATGTATGATGAGGATTTTCGCAGTGATGACCATACTCTGCCATTTTTTTCCACTGCTGCAGTCAGATTCTGGACAAAGGGAATTTAAATAAGGGATTATTTTAGCTCACAGTTTGAGGATATGGTCCATCATTGTGTGTTGAGGAGCATAGCACTGAGACTGGCTGTAGCTGTGGTGGAAATAGTCTTTTAGAAGGTAACATTTCATCAGGAGGCAGGAAACAGAGAGAGGTAAATGTTGATTCTCTGCTTGCACACATCTTTATTTGCTCAGGGATTCCAGTGCATGGAATGGTACTGCCCACCTTCCTGATAAGTCTTCCCACTTCAGTTAAACATTATCATAGACAAACCCAGAGATTTGTCTCCTAGGTGATTTCATGTTTCATCAAGTTCACTCAAGATTAACCATCACATTTTTATAGGAGAAAAATAATATGAATTTTAAGAAAGACTCAAAAAAGTTTGACAAGATTTTTTTAACTCACAAGATTCTAAAATATTAAAGATTCTTTTTCCTTTAATAAGATTTAAAAAAATATCTATCAGTCAGATGCTTCTTTCAGAACTTAGTGTGAAGATGTAATTAAAAGTATTATGAAAACATGCAAGAAAATAGTTGAGCTCCAGCATGAAAGCCATGTCAGGCTGTAATGAGTGTGATTTTTTTTTTTTTTTAGCCACACTCACTTATATAGATGCTTTAAGGAGAAAAAATGGTTTCAATCAAAATAATGTGCAAGTATAAGGAGGGCCATTTGCAAGCTCTATAAGTCTTTTGCTCTTCAGTATCCATGACCCCTAAATAAACACACACTGAATTGAGTATTCCTATTGAAAGAGCAGCTACTCTACAACTGACTCAAGGTGTCTGGTGCCTATGTTCATTATTTTATTTTATCTTATTTGGCTGAATTTAATTTTCATAACTGTATGAGAGTGGTATGTAAACTCTTTCTTACATGTAAGAAAAGTAACCCATGGACCCTGGTTGGGGAGCTGGCTGAAGGACTGGAGGAGTTGAGGGGGATTATAACCCCATAGGAGGAAATAACATAGGCAGGCTAGACCATCCAGTGCTCCCAGGGGCTAGACCACCAACCAAGGAGTGTACAGGGAGGGACCTATGGCTCACTGCATATGTAGCAGAGGATGGCCTTGTCTGACATCAGTGGGAGGGGAGGCCCTTCGTTCTGTGGAGGTTTGATGCCCCAGCATAGAGGGATGCTGGGGTGGTAAGGTGGAAGAGGGTAGGTGGGTGGGTGAGAACCCTCATAGAGGCAAAGGGGAAGGAGGAGAGGGCAGATGTGGGATGGGGGACTTGTAGAGGGGTAACCATGAAGTGGGATATCATTTGAGATGTAAACAAATGGAATGATTAATTAAAAAAATAATAAATACTAAAAAAGAAAAGCAAAATAATAATCTCTAGAGGGAGAAATAATTTTTCTAAGCCTTGTTGGATAGTAAATTAAAAAGTCAAGCTTTTATTTAAGAAAAATCTCTTTCCAAAAAAAAAAAAGATGTTTCCTCTTCTCAATTTGCAAAACTGTGAAATAAGGTATTATTGCCCATCTTATTTATAACTGCTTACAAGTTACAATCTATAAAATTAAATTTGTTTATGTTTTAAAGCCTAATTATTATCCAATTTTAAACTAATATTTAAAATAAATATAAGTATTTGTAATCAAGTATAATTTTATAGCTTTTGCGGGTGGGTACATCCATCACTTTTATTTTTTTATTTTTTACTCGAGATAATAATTATATCATTTTCCCCTTTCCTTTCATCCCTCCAAACCTTTCCGTATATACTTCTTTGTTCATGTTGAAATTTATGGCCTCTTTTTTCATTCATTGTTATTACAAACACACACACACACTCCTCCTAGATATAATTATCTCAGTCTACATAATGTTACTTTAATATACGTTTTCAGGCTGACCACTTGGTATTAAATAAGCAATCAGTGTGCTCTTCCCTGGGGAAGACTATCATGCCTGCTCTCAGAATTTCTTCGTTGTCTGTAGTCCTTTGTTTACAGTTAAGGCCTTGTGAGCTTTCTTGACATGCATGATAGCATGTCTATGAGAATCATCATTGTTTAGCTCATGTGTCAACAGCCTTGCCGGTGAAGCTTTATAAGAATAGCTTCTGACATTTCTAGGAGAAACAATCTCACAGCCAACTCCCTGATCCCCTAGCTTTTACATCTTTCTGCCCATTTTGCAATGATTGTTGAGCCTTATCTGTGGAAGTTGTATTAATTTATTTTATTTTCTGTTCCCCCCCTTTTTGTCTGTTTGTTTTCTGTTCTTTAATAATCATTTCCTATCATTACAGTAACTCTGTAAAGGAGGTTATGACAAATTCACGAACATCCATATGACTGAATATCCCTGAACTAGATGAATAAACAAACTCCAAAAGCAAAGAAAACACTCCTGGTCCCACCCTTTAGATCATCAGCTTCAGGTTGCTGCTGGGTTCTCTTTTGATTTTTACTCATAATGTTTTGATGAGCACCACTGAATGAATCATCCTTCCATCTCAGCCAAGACACAATAGGTATTAAACAATAAATATTCCAGAGCTTAAGAGTAACCAACTTAAAGATACTATTTTAGTCATAATCTCTCTCTTTCACCATCAACAGACAAAACACCTCAATCTCAGTATCCCTTATATGAGTCCATCTTCTGTAAGCTAACTGATCTCTGCCATCTCCTTGAAGGCTGTGTCAATCACCTTGGCAGGTTACCTTTAAAATTATACAACTGCAGAATGAAAACCAAGTCTAAGGAAGAGTTAATTCTTATGTTTTGTGCATAATACAATTCTACATTCCCTATTCATTTTGATTAAGAATAGAATCGGTCAAGGTCTTCCCTGCCACTCCCAGTGGATCTGAAGCTTAAGAGTCAACACCTTTAAAACTAGCTCCTATTATGAACAATTACTTGGTCTCACCAGCCAGCCGTAATTTCAGCCCCACCTCCCTTTCTGTGTTGAGCTCATTGTAAGCATCCAGGAAGTCACTTTCAGACTGAGTACAGTTTTCCCCATGACACATCCTTGACTCATTTTCAAGTTCTGTTGTGACATTGTGTAACCGATTAGCAGTAGATGTATGGAAGAATAGTAAGATGTTGAACATTCAAACAGTATGTGTTAACTAAGTAAGCACCAATTTGGTAAAAGTACTCTTGATGAATACAAAGAAAGGAGGAATCCTAAGATGTAGAAGAGCTACGTTTTAAGAGAAATTGTTGTAAATGAAATTAGAAGACACCACTTCAAATTTAGAAAAAATATTAAAACAAGTTTAATATGCAAAGCCATTAAGATATTAAAATTTTCTATGTATATTAATGCACATCTATAATCTTTGTACTTGGGAAGTTAATGTAGGAAGATAATTGTTAGGGCAAAGACAACTTTTGCACTCATTTGATCCAATAAGATTCCTCAATGTATTTTACGTCCCAACTCAGTAGAAGCATGAAATAGAAATACTATGTTTATGAAGTTAACAAAAAATCATCTGAAATAGAAAAAAATTTAAATGATTCAAAATGTTCCACATTAGAAAATCAGCTTCTGTACTTAATGATGAATCCACTCAGGACAATGTGATTTGTCTCTTATGATATAGACATTAAATTGTCAATAAATGTTAAATGTAGGTACTTTAATTTTTGAGTTTGAAATTATACTAGTGATAAATATAAGCTACTATATATGACTTAGAAATCAGAACATTTTCATAGATAACATTGACCTTTATAATATAATACACATTTTTGTACCAGGATACTATTCAAATGCACTGAACGGATCTATAAATGAATAACTTGAAGTTAGGAAATAAAAAAAAACTAAAAAACTGTCGGGCGGTGGTAGCACATGCCATTAATCCCAGTGCTTAGGAGGCAGAGGCAGGTGGATTTCTGAGTTAGAGGCCAGCCTGGTCTACAGAGTGAGTTCCAGGACAGCCAGGACTATACAGAGAAACCCTGTCTCGAAAGACCAAAAAAAAAAAAAAGCTAAAAAACTTTTCAGGTAAAATGTGTAATTTTTCAAATATATTTCATCCCTTTCATTGAAAATACTAAATATAGAATCAGGCATTAAAGGTGTCTAAAGATGGATTTATATGTGTAAAGAGGAACCACCACTTAGTTCTAGCAATGTTGTATAGATTGTATGTTCTATTTTAAAATGTGTGCATGACTGATCACTTGTTTTAATTGAATCCCTATGGTAAATTCATCAGCCATTGCCTATCAATGATGTTTAAGATAAAGTCAAAAGAAACTCTTCAGCTTTACAGTTTGGTTTTATTGCTTTGTTTTCTTTTCTTTTCTTTCCTTTTTTTCTTTTCTTTTCTTTTTTTGATACTAATGACTGAACCCAGGACCTCATGCATGTGAAGTCCCCTACCACCAACCTATACACCCCGACTCGCTCCCCACCTCAAGTTACACAATCAGTTGATGAAAAGGCTAAGATTAGAATTCAAGTTTTGGTACCCGATCTGATTGTCTTCCACTTCAATTCTTCAGCATTTACCATTTCCTAGGAAGCATTCCCAACACAGCCATCCAACTTCACCCATCCTCCTGGCCAAAACATGAGACAGGAATGCCCTTTCTCATTGCCATACTACTCCTGCCTGTGTATCTTCTCGGATTCTGTTCTTGCCTAGAAACATTCCTCCTAATCTTGCATCTTTTCCCTAATCCTCCACACATCCATACTCTCCTTTTCTGCTTGCTTATCTTCTAGATCCCTGAGTTAAAATGATTTAAGGCGACAATATTTGGAATAAGAATAGTTGTGTTTTAGAAATAGAGGCTCACAGCCATTCATTGAACTGAGTACAGGGTCCCCAATGAAGGAGCTAGACAATGGAGTGGAAGGGTTTGCAGTCCCTTGGGACCAACAACAATATGGACTGACCAATGCCCTCAGAGCTCCCAGGGACTCAGTCACCAACCAAGGACTATACATGGTCAGACTGATTGTTCTGGCAGCAGGTGTGTAGTAGAGGATTGCAAAGTCGGTCATCAATGGGAGGAGAGGACCTTGGCCCTGTGAAGGTTCTGTGCCCCAGTGTAGGGGAATGACAGGGCCCATAAGTGGGAGAGGGTGGAGTGGCAGGCATGGGGAGGGGGGAGGTAACAGAGGTTTGTTCTTGTTGTTTTTGTTTGTTTATTTGTTTGTTTTTTGGAGGTGAAACTGGGAAAGGAGAAATCATATGACATGTAAATAAAGAAAATATCTAATAAAAAAAGAATAGTTGTGTTTTAATTTCAACTTTAATGTTTGCTTATTCCATAACAATGTGTCCTGCCTACTCAAGTTCTCTGTATCTCTTTCTCTCTCTCCTCTTTTACATATTAAGAGGGGGAAAGTATTTTATCACAGAGAAAAACATATTCAGAGAGAATGTCTGTCAGTGCGTAGGAAGTATTTTCTGGTAGTTCTTGGTTTTCTGTAGTGAAGATTGAAGTCTATGATTAAAAAGCAGAAGTGTCCCATCCTCGTGAATAAAAATGACACTGAGATATGTGATCACAGGGTTGTGAAAAAAATGCCTGCCACCTGTAGTTCTGTTTATTCACAGCTTGCCAGAATAAATGGGATTGTTTCTGATTTGTAAGGTTTCCCCATCTCTCCTTCTGGGCCACAAGTCACTCTATTGGTTCAAGTTGATTCTTTCAGACTTGTTTTACAAGTTGGGTTTTAATTACATGGGATTTCCTCCTTTGGCTTCAGGTACATAGAACACGAAAGAGTCATTCAGTTGAGAGGGAATCTCAAAGCAGTCGGACACACAGAAGCAAGGACCTCCTCATTATTAAAGAGTAAAATGTATAGGTAAGACTTGCGTTTGGCCTCTGTAGCTTTGTAAGTTTTAAAGCAGGTGTCTTAAAGCAGGTGAAATGCAAAGATGTTTAAGAAACTTGGGCTGTATAAAACAATTACAGTCACTTCTTTGAAAATGTTAGTGAAACTGTTGGAGATTGTTTAAGTAATGTGCCTGATGTTTAGATAGCATGCTAGGATGGTTCTCTGCCTTTGGGGTGGGGGTGGGGGATTTATTTAAACAAAGAATAAACCTGGGGAGATGATTTAGCATTACTACATTATCTTTAAAAAAGGAAGCATTTTTATTTGTCATATCTCAGTTTACAGAAACTGAAGTATGAACTTTGAAAATATATAATCAGTAAAAAACTTTCTCTGTTGCTTTAGAACATTTTGAAATTTAGATATTTTGACTCCTAACAGTATCATCACCGGCTACTAAATACGGCATAAATCCTAAAGTCCTTCCTAAGAAGTTAAAGACAATTATTTGTCTCTATTTTATGCAATAATGATATTTCTATTTTTACTTAGTATTGCTAATATTTAAGAAAACAGTCATCTCTCCAATTTTTAGTTTGATTGATGATAAATTATTTTCATAAACATTTACATAAAAAACAAGTTGTCTCCTAACCTGCCTTCAGGCTGTACAAGCTTAGTTAACACAACAAAAATCATTATCGAAGTGTATATATTATACATATTGAGTATCAATTAGCATAGAAAAAAAGATACATCACCCTAACTGGCAAGCTGTGCTAAAAGAAGGATCAATAAAGGCAAGGTCTCTGTGTAGGTATAAGTACAGTTGAGTTTTTCTTTAATCTCATTAGAAACAGAAGAAACAAAAATTAAACCATATTGAATAATTAAAACTCATGTAAGATTATATCTATATAAGTATACCTACAAGTAAATAAAATAGTGGAAATTAGATGGCAGTCTACATTTCCAGCAATAACATAAAAATAAATTATTTTATATTTATATTTATATAAAATAAATAAATTATTTTATATTTATATTTTGCCTCTTAAAGAAGCTGTTTCTACTATAATTGTTTTCTCTTTGTTCATTAGCATGAAATATCTATAACCGTAATTATGCAAATTTGATGAAGTTCTGAAATTTGAGAAAGCTTGACTGGGAAAATCTGAATAAAGCTTAGAACCTCGAGAGTGTGGAGTTGGGGCAAGTATTCAAATGGCACAGGGAGTTCTTTTATTAAATTCCAGTTTCCCCATTCTTCCACATATTCTGAGAGGTCAGGGCATCAAGTCGGGTAGGAAAAAGTGAAAAATTTCTATAATAAACTTTTCTTTTTAAAGATTTATTTATTTATTTATTTTATGTCTGAGTACACTGTTGCTGTCTTCAGACACAGCAGAAGAGAGTACCAGACTCCGATACAGATGGTTGTGAGCCATGGTTGCTGGGATTTGAACTCAGGACCTCTGGAAGAGCAGTCGGTGCTCTTACCCTCTGAGCCATCTCTCCAGCCCTATAATATACTTTTTAAAGGTAATTCTAGGCAGTTTTTACCTAATTTTAGATGCATCGTTCAGTAACTCTGAAACCTTTTTGTTTGACGGGGGACTTTCTTGGGGTATGTGATTGCTCTCCTATATGCTTTGTACTCTCGTATTTCATCCCAGCTGCTCTTTCTTGAAGGTTGCACACATGATGTAATCCGTTCTTTATCCGTGTTCCTGTCTTTCAGGACAGAAATCCCAAATCAGGCCCTAGAACCTAGGCCCTTTTGTTGGGCAATAATTGTTAGTCATTTAAGTTCTGTGGTATTCCAGAAGTCCTCGGGTCCATCCAGAGTACTCACATCCGCCGGATTTCATAAAAATTGCAAGATCAGGCTGAGATTTAGAAAGCAGGATAATGGTTTACAAGTCAGGATTCAGAACACAGTTTTAAAAAAGACCTACGGTGCATGAGGATATCTCAACCCAGGGACAGACAGGTCCTGGCAGAGCGCCTCCCTTCATAACAAACCACGCTTCCTTTCTCTTCTCTTTTGTCACTGTTCGTGATGCAACTAGCTGAATACGGAGACATGCCAAAGCCGATCAGAATAAGGTCCTGTAATACAGGCCTGGAAGAACATGAGATAAGTTGAAAACTGAGTCTGTCAGTATCCAAATGTGTTTTACACCTTCTCTATCGTTTGCATTTTGGTCTCTGGATTGTTGTTTCAGCTTACAAAAATCTATGTCTAGATTTGTGAATCACTGGGCACAGGGTGTATTTCTTTATAAGAACTAGGTAGGTAAGCACCAATATGTCTCTGTGGTCATGGAGACCATCTAAGGTTAGGATGGAATGGAGAAGTGATGATGTCATGATGAAACACAGAAAAGTCAACTCCTGTTTTGTCATTCAGAGTTAGATATTTTATAGCAAATTAGTTCATACTTATTGTCAATTTGACCACAAGAAATCACTTGCAAAGGATTGCTTTAAAATTCCATTTTTTCCCCTGAAACTTAAGCTGCTTTATAACTTATGAAGTCTGCTGTTGGTGCCTTCTAAAGTAAGTCTGCCCAGCCTTAACATTAACCTAACACATTCTTCCTCTTGCTGAAACATTATCATCAGTATAAAGACACGTAGAATTATCTTCACTTGAAAATCCCTTCCTCCAACATTTCCTGTTTTAACATCTCCCCTCTGCAGTAGCAGAACGTTTCTAAAATCTCTTTTATACCTGTATCTACCTTCCATCCTTTTTGTTTGTTTGTTTTCTGTTTTGTTTTGTTTTGTTTTTTGTTTTTCGAGACAGGGTGTCTCTGTAGAAACCTGGCTGTCCTGGAACTCACTCTGTAGACCAGGCTGGCCTTGAACTCAGAAAACTGCTTGCCTCTGCCTCCCAAGTGCTGGGATTAAAGGTGTGCGCCACCACCACCCGCTTTCCATCCTTTTTTGATTTTCAATTTTTGTTACGATAGATATCATTAGGAACTAAAGCACGCATAAAGTCCAATTAAAGATGAGCACAGACAACGACAATGTACTAATAGTATACCATATGTATAAAAGACACTTGAACTTTTAATCATAAGAGAATGATAACTATTTTAAGACACATACACCCATATGCTGATTCAAACACTACACAATATATTCAAGTATCAAAATACCATGCAGCACCCTATAAACAAATTTTTCTTTATGTATCTCTTAAAAATAAGTAGATGATAATAAAGCACAAATGAACTATTCTTCTTTTAAAATTCTTCCTTTGAAAGTCTTTAACATACATTTTGATCATATTCTTTCACCCTGCTACCCACTCAACTTCTTGTTCTCTCTCTCTCTCTCTCTCTCTCTCTCTCTCTCTTTTAAACCCCCCTACAAAACAAAAAATAAATGTCAAAAACAAATAAGACAGTAAGACAAAAATATAAATACAAAACAAAAAGCACACAACAAAAAAATCATAGAGTCTACTTTGTATTGGTCAAGTGCCCCTGCACAGGGGGCCTTCTTTGGAATGTGGTTGATAGAATGAGTGACAAGTTCATTGGAAGAAACTGCTGTTTATTTTCCCAGGATGTATCAATTGCAAATAGCTTCCCGGTAAAGAGTCAGATTTTTTTTATCCACCCCCTTTCTCAGTGCTCAGGTCTGTCAGATATGAATTGTAAAGGTCCTGCGTGTACTCTCACAGGCTCGGTGAGGTCACGTGTATCAGCACAGTTGTGTCTGGAAGACACTATTTTTTGGAGTCATCCATCACTTCTGTCTCTGACAATCTTTTGGCTTCCTCTTCTGCCTAGATCCCTGAGCCTTGAAGAGAGGAGTTTGATAAAAACATTTAGGGCTGAATGCTCCAAAGTCAAAACAAACTATTTTTAAATTGAAAGTCTTTAGCATTCATTCAAAGATAAATATAACATAATATGTATAACACAGACTTACTATGTAGCAGTTTAAGAGAATAATTCAGATGCAAATCAAATAATAACACAGAAAATGCTACATAATAGCAATTATACCAGGCACTGCTTACAAACAAACCAAAAAGAGAGGCATTAAACCCATAATGCTTGGATGACTGTAAGATAGGAACAGGAAACCAGACTCAAGATGAAAGGATAAAGGGATATAAACTGTAACGTCTTACTTATTTTACTTATTTTTATTTTACAAAAAACCCAAAAAGCTAAAGTGGCAAGACATCATCAATTTTCTATTCTGAATCTTGGTACAAGATATTCATTCTTGGTACAAGCAATTATGTGGATAAAGATTGGCTTACTCATAACAATAACCTATAGAGCATTTCCAGGTCATACAATTTAACACAAAATAATGGCATGTGCCTAATGTTAAATCTGTCTGTATAGTTAGATAGGGTACTTTTATGTGAACTAACCTGATATTGAAAAGGTGCCGCTCCTGCAATGTCTGCTGTTAGATTTACAAATAAATTGCCTACATTGAATGTTTTTAAAATTACAAAAGCTTCAAAATAATAATTCTAGTAAACAAAGTAATGGCTTCTCAAAACTGTGGACATTTAAAAGTGAATTTATGGATAATTAATATTTATTTAAAAGAAATGATATCACTAATCTCCATGCGCTTGTAGGCACCTGCACAAATATACCATGTCCTCCAGCTTGTCTCTCTTTATCTTCTCCAGTGTAACTGCTGTCTGAGGGTGATGCCTTAATGCCCTTCATTGTCATCACTGCTTTCCACCTTTAGGGAATATCCTTTAAAACATAACTTCTATTTTCATAAATGCATAAAATGTGATCAAATTGTCCTGTGAAGTACGTAGGAGTGTATCCATGATCATAGTTATCGGGATTACATTCTAAGGGTGTCCTACAACTGACATAGCCACTCAGAGTGTTCCTAAGCAGATTCAGTGGTACAAATACACAGAGTCCCTTTAGGGTATGTTCGTACAAGTTAGTTTTCGGTGACACATTGTGTGCGTGCTTATGTTTGCAAATAATTTTATCCCAGAAGTAATGGTAGCTCATTAAAACACCTCTGAAACAGTTCTCGTTTAGCTCTTAATGATCATCCACATTCCAAAATTTTATGTAAGTCTCCTTGCTTGTCTTACTTATGAGCATTCCATGGCTATCCGTTCTCTCCTCTGTGTGTGGCTTCCATCAAGCTTTAAATGCTCTACATTCTTGGTTTCTCCCTGACCACACTCATCCTCTTTATTTCCCAGCTTGTTAAAAAGATAGTTCTCATTTTCCTTTCCCCTGAATTTGGAGTCGAGGAGTAGTTCTTCTCTTCTCTAGCTCTATTTTTTGTGTGACACTGTCTACCCTTGTGGATTTAGTACTGTGTAAGCTGGTGGACTTGAAAGCAATCAGTAGTCCCTGGAGACCATAATCATTCAGTGAGAAGCAAAAAAAGTTTTCTTCATTGAAAATGAGCTTTAAGATCCTATGGCAAAAGAGCCTTACAAATACTGAGGCGGATGTTTGCAGCCAACCATTAAACTGAGCGCCGGATATCAATTGAGGACTTAGAGAAAGGACTGAAGGAGTTGAAGGGGTTTGCAACTCCATAAGGAGAACAACAATATCAACCAACCAGACCCTCCAGAACTCCCAGGGACTAAGCCATCAACAAAGGAGTACACATGGCTCCAGCTGCATATGTAGCAGAGGATGGCCTTGTCATGCATCAATGGGAGGAGAGGTCCTTGGTCCTATGAAGGCTCATAGATGCCCTAGTGTAGGGGAACTGAGGGCAGGGAGGTGGGAGTGGGTGAAGGAGGAACACCCTCATAGAAGCAGAGGGAGGGGGGATGTGATAGGAAATTTCTGGGAGAGAGGAAAACTGGGAAAAGGAACAACATTTGAAATATAAATAAAGAAATATCCTATAGCAAGATAAGCCATGCTTAACTGTTTTATTTAATATTGCCTTTGTAGTATTTGTCTTATTAGTGTTTATCTTATACATTATATACTCATCAACTGAGCATAGGTCTGCTTTTCTTAGTAGAAACCATTAGATATGAGGTATACAGAATTAGAATAAAAAGGGCTGAGACCTGTTATTTTCTAATTTATTAGAAGTACAGTCACTAAAAAATTAAATAAGTAAATCATTGTCCAATTCTAATTACAGTAATGCCACAACAGAAGCTTTAGGGGCTTTGGATAATTAGGATGAATGGAAGCAACTGTGACGCATTTGCTTTCTGGAAATTTCAGCAATACCAGGCAGTATTAACTGAAAATGCCAACTTTATTGACTAAAAGCCAACCATACTAGTGATTGAGAATTTCCCATTTCCTTTTTGTTAGTAAGAAGACACTGAAATATCTATTGTCATGAAAAACATATCAATTTGCCTATTTATAGAAAACTTCCTTGAGGACCTAGTATATAAGCAGAAACTTAATTGCAGACAGAACGGATTGCACACTCTTTTAAAGGCAATTAGAGTTTGCATGATATCTTAAAAAGAATTGTAAAGCTAGTAAAGACCACGAACAGGAGCATTGTCTGCTAGAGTGGCATGAGCAACTTGCTGGATATTGGTATCAATCAATAAGACAGCAAGTTTGAGGAAATGTCTCTTTGTTGGGGGCGAGGGGAGACAAGAGAAGGTTGTGAGGGTTAGAAAAGATAAAACGACACCCTATTTTGGAAACATTGAATGCTAAATGCCAAGTAGAGATATGTGAAGGTTGCAGTTGGATGTTACAGCCAAAAAAATGCATAGATCAATGTTTCTTAAAATATGTACTTTAGTTACTCTTGGGTATCAGATTCCTAAATGTAGCTTTTTGAACAGCACAGCCAGATTGTCTGAAATTGTGTGGATGGTGAACATGCAAATTTGCTGTTCCCAAGCTCCTTCTGTTCTGATGCACATGATTGGCTGGAACGGTAATGAAAATTGTCTGAATTAGGTCAGCTAGAGGAAATGGAGAGAAAATAAACAGAGCATGAAACAACACTAAGCAATTAAAGACAAAGAAACTAGCAAAACGTATTTAGGGCTTTGAGAAAGGGATAGAAAGAGAAAGATAAGATTGCTTTAGAAAAGGACAGCTTTGGGAGCATTTGGTTCTCAGTCTAGGCCGAGCAACAGAGTACCCATCACATTTATTACTGACTCTAATGGAGAAGTCAGAACAAGCCCCTCAGTGCCCAGTTATTAAGGCTATACAAGTATGATGGCTAAATGAACCGTACAATACAACAATACAGAAGTGCATCAGCCAGAATCATAGTCTGGAATTACTACACCACATATGTATTATACTGCCCATTTGCTCTATTTACTACCAACAAAAGGCAGTGCTTTAATGAAAGTGAATGTTTCTGTGACTACGAAATACCTAGAAGAGGTGATACTTAGACTTTATCTCAGTTAGAAATGAGGGTTTGAAAACAAGGGCAACAGTTCAGCCCTCTGCTACCATGCCTCCGGGAGCTAGCAGAATGTGACACGAATGCATTCAATAGTTATGGATGCTTCCAATGTCCATTAACAAACACTGTATTTAGGTAGCACCATCACACAGTGGATCACAAAAAGGAAAGTTTTCGAGAAAATTCTGGGGCAAAAGATCAAGAAGCCTAAATGTCGACCTTTGTAGTTTCATGTCTGTTTGTCCACATATCATTTATTCCTTTCAGTTGCCAATATTCTGTCATTCTACAAACTGCTACCATCTTTTAGCATAAAAAAAGTTATAAAAAAAAAAAGTAGTCTGCAGGGCTAGAGAGATGGTTCAGAAGTTAAGGACACCTACTGGTCTTATAGAGGTCCTGAGTTCAATTTCCAGCAACCACATGGTGGCTCATAACTGTCTGTAATGAGATTAGTGCCCTCTTCCGGCCTTCAGGGATACATACAGGCAGAATGCTGCACATATAATAAATAAATAAATAAATAAATAAATAAATAAATCAATAAATAAATCTAAAATTAGTACTCTGCTACTCACTTGAATTTTAATTTTTTGTCAATTAAATATTTTAAATGATATATGAGTTTTATTGCATGTTAAAAGTATATTTCCAACTAAAACTAGGATTTGCATAGAAGAAAAAAATACAATTTACTGAAAGTACTTCATTTAATCTTCACAACTTCTAAGCATGTATTCTCAATTTTTTTGCACATAGAAACTAAAGTTCAGAGAGGTTTTGTCACTTTCTAGTAGACCATCAAGACTGTGGGATTTCAAAACCCACAGTTGTCACAACTGTATCTTCTATATTAACTTGTGTAATAATTTAAAGATATGAGGCTTTGTATAGTGTCTCATATGCATTTTACATAAAACCAGAAACAATTGACTACACGATACATTGTTCAAGGAAAAAAAATCCCTTTCATATCTGGCTTTTCACTCTGTGTTAGAAAGTGTGGCAGAAACTCAGACTGGACAAGGTTTTACCTCCATCACAGCCAGTACAGACTCAGGTAGCATGTTACGAAACAAATCAGTCAGTACCTGCATTCATTTTGTTTTGTTTTGTTTTGTTGTTTTTGTTTTAATATACCAAACCCTAGTACAGGGCGTACCAAGAACCAAACATCATCTGTCATAGTTGCTTTAACAAAATTTAACCTTATTTATCCTAATACAACTGGAAGTTAAGCCCTGTTGCCTCTAATTGACAGATAAGGAAATTAAGAGTGAGGTGACTTCCCAGGTTCACAGAGTAGATAAAAACTGGATGAAAATTCAGTTAGGATAGATTCAGTCTAGGCTCTTGAGTGTGCT
>JADRCC010555273.1:0-17428 GCA_019843855.1 Hylomyscus alleni | reverse complement strand
TGGCTTCTGGGACTAAAATTGTAGTCATTGTATTTGTAAGGCAAATACTTCACTGAGTCATCCTTGGAGCTCATAGGTCTTTGATTTAATCATGAAACCACACTGTGGAGGGACAACTATAAACCTCTCTCCAGTTGTATCTTGAGGTTGATGATAGCCCGAGCCCTTCTAAAAGAATCTAGTCAGAAGCTGTAAGGCAAGCCTGACCCTCTCAGGTTCCTGGTCGGTCACATGAAATGATAAATGCTGGAGATGGAGTATCTTTAAATGTGAGCGGTGGAGCATGTAGCTGTAATATGCTTGAGTGAACGCCTATTTACCCATCAAGACCCCGGTGATACGCTGCATCCTCCACAAAGCCTCTCATAGCACTCTGTCCTTTCCCTTGATCATCGTCCTGCTCCATTCTCAAATTTCAGCTAACATGGCAGGCCTGCTCCACCAATGTGACCACGAGCCCTCAGAGTAGAGACAGGGCCTTAGTCACCCAGTTACAGCCCGAGCTAGAGAGTCTGGCTGACTCAGCATCACATGTACTCAATGAGTGAGTGACATGAGCAGTAACTATCACTGCCTGGGCACTACCTCACATGCCCTGTCCTCTGGCTCTCGGGAAGCCGCTTGGCTCCCTCTATGCAGAGTCCACATGCTGGCCAGTCTGGGCTTAAGCCCAGTCCCCTCATCTGACCAAGAGGAGGTGACAATGTCTCCCAGCACTTGTTCTCCATGGATATTGGCAAGTCCCCTCCACTGACTCACACTGGTCTCCCTGGAACAAGATGGAAAAGGAACCAGTAGTCAGGTCCCCTCACACATGACCTCAATGCACCCTACCCCTACCCCCACTCCACCACAAGTCTGCTACTTCCAGAGTGAAGTAGAGAACTGGGTGGCAGCTTGTTTGAGGCCACAGAGAGGTAGAGCTGGGATCCCTCAATGTAGTAAGACTACTGAGTTCCGTGGCAGAATAGGCTTCCGGCACTAACCTAGGGATGGCTCACAGGATGATCGGCACCCCTGGGTCACAGCACAGTTGGTCATTGGTGACTCTGTCCCCTAAGAAAGATATGTCCCCATTCCAGAGCTTGTGAAAGAGATCTCATTTGGTAAAAAGAAATCTTTGTCATTGTTGTTTAAGGATTTTGAGGTGAGATCATCCTGAGTTAAGGCAGGGACTTATTAAGTCCAGGCACAAGTGTCTTCATGAAAGACAGAAAAGAAGTGTTGGTGGGATGGCTCAATGGGTAAAACCCTCATTGTGCAATCCTGCAACCGATGCTCAACCCAGTCTCTACAAAGCTGTCCTCTGATCACACACTCAAACTGTGAGATACTCGTGCACACACACACACACACACACACACACAAATTAATTCACAATTAATCATTTTAAGACAGAAGACAAACATAGTAGAGAGCTCCGTGTGACGACAGTAGCAGCTATATGCCGAATGAACCAGAGACATCCAGCAGCCGCCAGCATCTGGGAGAAGCAGAAATGGCTCCCCAGATTCCTCCCCGAGGGCAGAGAGACCAGCTGACACCTAGACCTTGAGCTTCTAGTTTTCTGACCAGGAGAAAAGAATCTTCTATAGTTTTAAGTGGCCAGTTTTGAGGTAACTCATTTTGGCCACCCCAAGGGAAAATACAAGGTCTTTTGAAAGACATTACTACTTTTTGCATCATAATGAGCAACCTGAGGCTGCCCGTGGCTGAATGTTTCTAGCCTGGGAAAGACCAGACCTCCTCATCTTACTTTCTCAGGGACTGGGAGGGAAATGCCCCAGGAATCTCACCTGGGCAGCTGTGACACAGGACACCTCAATGAGCACCTTTGATTGTGCCCTCATGCTCCATGATTGTGGTGGCCTGTGACACACATGTGTCATGGCCCTATATTGATGGCAATACCTTCTGTATGTTAAGAGAATTAGGGCTGTATTAGCCAGCCTTTCTTATTGCTGCAACAAGGCACTACTTAAGAGAGGAAGTATATATTTTGGCCCATGGATTCAGACTGGTGAGCCAGGGCCACTTGGCCCCACGCACTTGGAAAAAACAGCATGTTGGTGAGAGCACATAGCTGAGGCTCTTCACCTTATATGCATTGGGGTGGGGGGTAAGGGAGGAAGGAGAGCGGATATACTGGGTATGAATCCAAAGACTAGAAATATCCTTCCAGAGCCTGCCCTGAGTGACCTACTTCCTCCGGCTAGATCCTACCTCCTTAGATTTTCACAGCTTCCAAAAATAGGATCAGCGTCTGGGACCAAGTCATCAACACATTAGCCTGTGGGAAATACTAATTATCCAAGGAGAAATAGCCACCTGATCCCTCAGCCCTCGGCTAGATCCGGGTACTTTAAAGTTTGGCAGAGTTTTGCTAGGGTGGATGTAAAGGAGTGATGCAGACTTAGGGATAGGATAGGAGTCCCTCGTAATCGGGTGCCATGTCTCTGGTACTGTATCTCGGGGCTGGGGGTGCTGTGAAAGGAAATAGTCCCCATTGGCTCACAGGGAGTGACGCTATTAGGAGGTGTGGCCTTGTTGGAGGAAGTGTGTCACTGGAAGTGTGCCACTCGAATAAATCCCCTTTATATGGGGGAGGGGCACAGAGCAGAGAAAGGGAGAGAGGAAAGGGCGGCAGGGAGGGAGAGGGAGAGATTCATTTTATCTGTTCTAATCCTCTAAAGAAACTTGAGTAATTCAGTGGGTGAGCAAGTTCCCTTTAGTAACCTTCAGACCTGGCTACACAGACCTGACACACATGATCCTAAGAGACCTGCTTGAAACACCATCTCTTCCCCACCCCAGCTCAACCTTAAGCTGCTTCCTCTAACTGTGTTGTAACCCAAAACTCTCTCCAGAACCTCTGATTCAAGCAAACCCCCACCCACAGGGGTCCCTCCTGGGTACCCTAAGTCCAAGGCTCTCCCTACCAGTGCCTGTGTGCGTGGATACCCCAAGCCCAAGGCTCTCCCTACCAGTGCCTGTGTGGGTGGAGTGTGGATGAGGTGAGGATGTAGCTCAGAATGGAAGACTGGCTCTGGCACAGGGGAGAAAATAGCAAAGACATGTCTATCTTGCCTTCACTCCTTTCCCTGTGCACAGGGACAAAGGTGATGAGCATCTATCAGGGAATGAGAAAATCCTTGGGACTGACATAGACCCTACCTATGTGGCCAGTTTGGATTTAACCCCATTTCTATACCAGCTCTGAAACTTGACATATGTGACCTGCATGGAGGTAATGGCTGTTCTAGTCTGAGCCCTGTTTGCCCAGAACTGAAGGACTCACAAGGCTACAAGAAATCCCTTAGGAACTGTCCAAACTTCAGAGTCTGTGCCTCAAACAAAAGTTAGCCTCCCAGGCAAACGACCAGCCTGCTAGGGGCAGCCTCTTCTGATGGAGAAGTAAAGTGACCACCCAGAACATATTGCTAGAACATTCAATGCTTTCTCATCCATTTAAACAAACAAACAAACAACAATGTCTGCTGCTTGGCCCATAGAGAGTGGTACTGTTAGGAGGTGAGGCCCTGTTGGAGAAAGTGTGTCACTGTGGGGATGGGCTTTGGAAGTCTCCTCCTATGTTCAAGCTCCACCCATTGCAGAAGAGAGCTTCCTCCTAGCTGCCTAAGGATGTCGGTCCGGTCGTCTGGTTGCTTTTGGAACTCTCAGCTCCTTCTCCAGCACCATGTCTGCCTGCATGCTGCCATGCTTCCCACCTTGATGATAATGGACTAAACCTCTGAAACCGTAAGCCAGTCCCAATTAAATGTTGTCCTTTGTAAGAGTTGCCTTGGTCATGGTGTCTCTTCACAGCAATGGAAACCCTAACTGTTATGCTTTGTATATGCTTGGCTCAAGGAGTGGCACTATTAGAAGGTGTGGCTCTGTTGGAGTAGGTGTGTCACTGTGGGTGGGGGCTTTAAGACCCTCATCCTAGCTGCCTGGAAGCCACTCTTCTGCTAGCAGCCTTCAGATGAAGATGAAGAACTCTCAGTTTCTCCTGCGCCATGCCTGCCTGGACGATGCCATGCTCCTGCCTTGATGATAATAGGCTGAACCTCTGAACCTGTAAGCCAGCCCCAATTAAATGTTTTTTTTTTAAGAGTTGCCTTGGTCATGGTGTCTGTTCACAGCAGTAAAACCCTAACTAAGACAGATGGACAGACAGACAGACAGGCAGACAGATAATTCTTTGAGGCAGGCTTTCATTATGTATTCCTGCCCTCTCCTTACAGAGAAAGCTGAAGGACAAGAGGAAGGCAGAAGACAGGACTGAGAGGAAGTATGAGCCTCCACACTCTTGTGAGGACTGCTCAGCTCCGACCTTAAGAGAGAGGGGCAGGGTTTGCTCATGACAAACCAGCAAAAAAAAGTATCATTGCTGAGGAGGATGCCAGACAGTGGGAAAGGATGGTGTTCTCCACTTCAACAGGAATGTACTGGCACTGAGAATTCCAACAAGTGCCATTAATTCATGAATGAGCTCCCAAAATAGCACCTTGAGAGCTTCCAGGAACAAGAGGTCCATAAACTCCAAGAATATGGGAACCTAGAAGGACCCTAAGAGTCATCCTGTCCCTAAAGCTAGCACAACTGTAAAGCAAGGAATAGGGTCTTCCTATCAGCTGCTGAGGAAGCTGCCAGCCCAAGATAGATGCTAACCCACCAATCCCAGGCCAGTCTTTGACAACAATGTGAAAGAGCCCACGCTGGGGCCACTCAGTCCCCAACCATGGAAAGTGTGTGTGTTAGCACACACACTATTCTCACTTCCAGACACTGTGCTCTCAGGTGATTAGTTACATGGCAACACAGAACTAATCAATCCCACACAGCAGTTATCATGTGGGACAGCAACCAGGGGCCTGAACTATGGCCATGCCAGAGGGCAGGAGAGGTCTGTCCCCCCTACCCCCCGCACACACTCACTCTACCAAAGCCTCCTCTCTCAGGTGTACAGGATAGTGCTATTAAAAATAGTAACTGTCCAGACTTCTCACAGTGATGGAGACTCCCTGCCAGCTGTCCAAGGCACAGGTCCAGAGAGGAAGGAAAGGTCTGGAGGAGGTTCTAGCTCTACCCCAAAGGACCACTAAGGAAATAAGAGTCTGAGCATTGATTGGCTCTGAGCCCACACAGGACAAGGCCCCTGGGCTCTGCAAAAGGGCTCATAGCCTCAGGGTCAGAAGATCCACAATTAGCACAGCTGCCCTCTCAAGCCACACAACTGCTTTCCTCAGCTTTTACCTTAAGATCAAACTGGAGACATGAGAAAGTACTCTGCACACTAAAATGTGCCTGCAAACTCTAAAGCAGGCTCAAATTCCAAAGTACCTACAAACACTTATAAAAGATCACTGTTTTCTCATTAAAAACAAACAAAAAAATAACTGTCAACCCATTCCAAAGCCACCAAATGTCCTGGAGATGGCCACATTGAACCTAAAACACAACATAACATATTGAATGCAGAGCGAAACCCTTCCTAGAGAACAACAGAACCAAATTCTGTTCCTGGATTCATTTTGTAGCCAGCTCTGTGGCCTTATTAGGTGAGTCATCTTCCCCATATACTAAAAAAGGAAGTCAGACTGGAACATCTCCAGGATCACTTCTAAGTAAACAATGTGGGGGCTTTCATATTGCATTTCTAAATGTTTTAATTGTGTATGTGCATGCATATGTATATATAGTGCATGCGTGTACACAGGTGTTCATGTCATTCGTACTTATAGAGGCCAGAAAGACTGTCCAATGTCCTATTCTGACTTCTCTCGTTATTTTCCTGGGACTGGGTCTCTCTGAACCTGAAGCTAAGCTGGCAGTTCCCAATCCACCAGCATCGTCCTGTCTTCCCCAACCCTGAGTGCTAGGACTGCACCCAGCTTTTTATGTGGATTTGGGGATTTGAACTCATAGCCTCATGCCTGAGCAGCAAGCACTCTTGCCTGTTGAGTCATCTCCTCAGCCCTTGAAAGTTTTATGAATCTATATTTTATGCTCCTTGACCAAGTTTCTGAGGAAAGTTGGGGAGTAAGGTATTCCCTGAAATTAACATGAGATAACTAGCCCTCAGAATTTACCTTGCAAACCTGCTCTGTTCCTCTACCCGCTCTGCCCATTAGACTATTGTCTACCATGGGCCTAAAGGGTCAAAGTAATATAGTGAAGTTTAATTCACTGGTTCCTGCTGGATCTTTTGTTCTAGGAGCATAGAACATATCTTTTTCTTGAGCTATTAAAAAAAGCTTGGTCATGGAAACCTGACTCTGGTGACAAGGGAATAAAAAGGGACAAACTGACATAAAGAAAAGCCAGGGTCAGGTGGGCTGCGTGCACGGATGGAGTGGCACTAACCAGGAATCTCAGCAAGTTCATTCTGTACCGCACGAGGTAGGGAGGTTAGCTAGTCTCTGTGGGAGCTCTCTATAGGGGACAGTCTCAAGCTGTACACACCTGGGAGAAGGAAGCTGCAGATGCTAGTTTTTGCACACACTTGTCAGTTGTTTATGAATGCTCTTAGGCCAGAAAAGGACTCTGCTCATTTCCCATGTGTCCAATGCCTTGGTTCTTGACATGGCCCACTCATGTCAAACATCACACGTTCACACAGAACTTCACTCTCTCAGGCCCTCACTCACTCTTACTTCTTACTCATCCAAAATGGTTTCTATAAATTACAAAGAGCAAGGGCTGGGGAGATGATGCAGGCGGGAGAGCGTTTCCAGGTGTCTTAGTTAACTGTTCTACTGCTGTGAAGAGACACCATGACTATGACAACTCCAGTAAAAAGAAAAGCATTTAATTGGGGCTTGCTTATAGCTTCAGGGTTTACTCCATTATCGTCAGCACACAGGCAATATATGGTAGCTGAGAGTTCTACATCCAAATCCGAAGGCGGCAGGAAGAGAAAGCCACTGGGCCTGCCGTGGGCTTTTGTCACTGGACATACTCCCTCTAACAAGGCCATACCTCCTAATCCTTTTAAATAGTGCCACCAAGCATTCAAATCTACGAGCCTATAGGGGTCATACTTATTCAAACCACATCATTAGGCAAACATGAAGACTTGATTTCAATCCCCATCACCCATGTAAAAGCAGATGTAATGATATGCATTTATAATCTCAGCACTGAGAAGGCAAAGACAGGTAGATCACTGGGGCTCACTAGCCAGCCTGGCCTACTTGGTGAGTCTCTGGCCAAGAAAGACAATATCTCAAAAAACAAAGTGGACACCTCAAGAGGAAAGATACACAAGGATGACTTCTGACCTCTACACACTGTATTGAACTTGTAATACCACACACTAAACATACACACAACCCTGAATGTACATGGTTAGACCCACATAGCAAATAATTTTGAAGAAAAGAAACTGTGTAGGCTATTCCACAAACTAATCTAGAATGCTAAAAATACAGTGGTGGCACACGCCTTTAATCCCAGCACTTGGGAGGCAGAGGCAGGCGGATTTCTGATTTTGAAGCCAGCCTGGTCTACAGAGTGAGTTCCAGGACAGCCAGGGCTACGCAGAGAAACCCTGTCTCGAAAAACAAACAAACAAAAAATCTGAATAGTGGGAAAGAAGGAAGAAAGGGAGGAAGGAAGGATGGGAGGAAGGAAGGGAGAGAGGGAGGGAGAGGGAGGGAGAGAGGAAGAGAGGAAGGAAGGAAGGGCAGACAGATGAGGATAGACAAAGATAGATAGATAGATAGATAGATAGATGATAGATGATTGATAGATAATAAAAATAGACATAAGACAGATTGATAGATAAGGGGTAGATATATGATAGACATATAGATGAGATATGATTGATAGATAAATAGATATATAGATAATAGATTATAGATGAGTAGAAAGATTGATAGATAAGTATACACACACATGCTACTAGATCATAGATAGACAGATACATACATATATACATACATATATGCACGCATATACAAATAATTTATTTGAAAAGTAAAATATTCTTCTACTGGGTTCAGGGGATAAGGTGGTAAATATGGCAGAACACTGCACTATGATATGTCACACACACTGCGTTCTGCCAAGGCTGGATTAGCAGGCAAAGTTATAAGGAAAGACACTTTGGTTAGTAAAATACAAAGCACTGCTTCCTCCTCTGGGACAGCAGCATGAATAACTCCAAGGGCTGCTAGTAAAGAAGCAAAGCTAGCAAAACTGTCCTGGAAAATGAACCAACACTGAAAATCTCTGGGAACTATCCGAGTGGTGCATGTCCCGAAAAGAAGCCAAAAAGGGCCATCAAGCTGGGCATGGTGGCACATGCCTGTAACTCCTAAGCTTGGGAGGCAGGCATGGGAGGCTTACTGCAACAAGAATAGACAAATTTCAGACCAGCCAGGGGCTACCTAGAGAGACCCTGTCTCAAAAGACAAGAGGAGGAGGGAAGCTGTAGAAGTTACTCCAGATGACACAGACAGAAAGCGTACAGAAGCCGCCATCCTGAGTGATGGCATTCATGCTCAAGGCTACACCCTCGAGAATAATGAAGATATATACATATACAGATATAGATATAACAAAATAAAACAAATAAACAAAAAATCAGTCTCTGGTGTCGGCACAGCTCTGCACACACTAAAAATCCTGGAATTAATGTACCCTGGAATGAATATAGATGTAAGGCCAGGGGCTGCATAATGAGATTCAGGCCAAGTATCTCAATAAGGCTGGTGATAAAAAATAATAATACTGAAATAAATGACCTACATATTTTTTTTTTTGCAACATTATTTTAGAGAGCTCCATCCAGAGACAATAAAAACAAAACTAAGTGACCTGGACAACAGAAAACATGAAGGAATCTTAAGCTTCCACCAATCCTGTCTCTCTTTGAGAAGATTCAGATTTCTAGAAAATGCTTGCTAAGGATTGCTCCAAACTCTTACTCGAAGTGCTTCTTCTGACTTGGCTCCCCTGCCTCTCAGTTGGTGAATACTCCCAGGCGAGCATCCCTCCTTAAGCACCATGTTGAGTCTAGGCCCTGAGTCCCTCCTATCTGACATCACAGGGTACAGTGGTGGCTCCTGTGTTTGTCGTCCACTCCCAGTTGTGGTACTCGCTCAGCTCCCTGCATAGTAAGAAAAGGCAGCACTCAACTGGAAGACACACCGCAGCTCCCCAGACCCCTCTGACCGGCCATCACTCACCCCAGTGTGAGCAGAGGAACACTTAGACCTGCTAAGCCATGTCATTTACTACTATCCTGCACACAGGGGACTTGACCTCTCTAGCCCTCAACCTCTCCCCTGCAGTACACACAAACTGGATCTGGAATCGACTAAGAGACAACCAGAAAATAATTTCTTTGGTCAGATTGTTTCAAGTGGGGAATCATAGCCTATGTGTGATATCCAGATAGAGGGGATGGAAAAAGAAAGCATTTTACTTTTTTTTGCCTGCTTTCATTTACTCTCACTGGCAAGTTCATCTACATGGCTGCTGCTACATTCCTTCACTGAAATTAGGACTCAACTTTAGGCTTCATCATGAGCCAAAGGCCAGTGGTTCTTTGGGATCTTCTGGGTCCTGAGCGCTGGAGCAGGGCTGTTAAGGAATCCAGCTAATGGACAGAGAAACTAACAGTTTCACAGTCTCTCTGGTTGAGACAACCATTGCTGGGCTGCCTGGACATTGTCACACAAGCTAATATGCACATTAATTCTATTGGTTTTGCCCCTCTAGAGACTCCTCACTAATAAACACAAGCTGCCATACATGAGTGTGCTTGACACATTCCTTCTCAGCTGTCCTCTGACCTCCCCTTGCTCCACTACCGTTGTTCCAGACATGTAAGACTTCCATGCTGGGAGGGAGCCTTGGCCAGGAGGAACCCCAGGATTTCCAGACTACATACAAAATAAACTGAAGTTGGACACAGGGTGAATGACCCAGAAAGTAACAACTTCAGCCAACCAGAGCGGACAAGGACCACGAGGACCCTGCCTCTTTGATCTGCTCTCTGGGAAGTAGGACCCAGAAGCTGGGCCAGTGGACAGTGATGGATCCCAGGTTGGCTTTGATGAAACGCAGATGGCTACTAGTGTTTATAACCCAGGGGCCAGGAATCTTCTTTGAAAGCCAAACTCTGGACCATTTCTCTCTGTCAGCTTTAATTTCTAATACAAATATTTTGAGATAGAATCATTAATCCTATTTGCCTAGTTGGGGCTAGGGTTAATGGAATAATCCCATGTTCTGACTAAGAGAAGCAAATGGTCTCACTCATTCCTTCCTGTGCCATGCATGGTTCTCATGGGACCAGAATAATAGGCCATTTAGCCAGCACTAGGTCTAGAGGTACTCAGTACACTGAGTACTAGTGGTACTCAGAGGCCTTTAACCAACAAGAAGCCACCTCTACTATTATAGAGGTAGGTAAATACAAGCAGGTGACAGGAGCGAGGTTCACACTTTGTCCAGAGAAGGCCCTAGGTCCGTAGAGGGGTAGTCCCCACAGTATATCCCCTTTTCTTAGACTCCTTCCTCAGGCTGAAAGGATGGTTTCTTGGCACACTGCAGAACCCTGTACCTACCCTTCTGTAAGGCTGGGGCAATGGGATTCCTTCAGGATCACAAAGGAGCTAGTTCCTGGAGAGAAGGGCCTCCATAGGGTATGAGTTCCTCATTCTGATGTCCTCTGGACCATATCACTCCCTCCTCTGACCCCTGGATGGGTTGGATCATATCCTACCAAAATACATTGATGTTTCAACTCCTGGAAGCTTACTAGGGGCCATTGTACATATCATTAGTAAAGTCGAAGTGAGGCCCCAAAGCGAATGAGACCTGTGACCTTAGAAGATGAGGGACTTGGGGCCAGGGAGAGAGCTCAGTCAGGAAAATCTCACCACACAAGCACAGGGATGACTCACTGAGAAAACCCGGAAGAAGCAGTAGCACACACTTGAAACTTCAGCATGGGAGATGCAGAGACAGGCACATATACGGGGCTTGCCAGCCAGCCAGCCTAGCTGAGTTAGTAAACTGCAGGCCAAGCTCCACACTTCAATAAACAAACAAGGTTGATGGCACCTGAGAATGCCACCTGAAGTTGACATCTGGTCACACACACACACACACACACACACACACACACGTGCACTCAGACTTGCATATACACATGGACAAAAGAAAGAGAAGAGATACCTGACCACAGAAACACGCTGGGGCAGGGGTGTGGCCCCTCCTTATGACTGTGGATGTTGTGCTGCAGTTGCAAAGTAAGGACTGTCAGCCAGCCTGGACCACAAGAAGGCAAAGAAGCATTCTTGCCAATGTCTGGGATACAGTATGTCACTTTGCAGCTTAGCCTCAGTCTTGTAGCCTCCTGAACTCCTGTGGCATGAAGACACCTAGTGTGTGGTGCTCTATTCGAACTGTCATGGGAAGCTAAGATGAGTCCTAAACTCTGAACCCATACAACTCATTCCTCCTCTAGCACCACCCACAGGGCAGAGAGATGGCTGAGCCCATGAACCCAAGCCATAGAAGAAGACTGGTTTCCAGGTAACCACATAAAAGCACAAAGGTCTTAGCGTAGCAAGGCTTGGGGTATGTAGGACAAGAGGAGAAAGACAAGGCAGGGTCCTATTGGGAAGGAGTTGGGCAGTCTAGAAACAGGTGGTGGGAGAGGCTGAGATGTAACCAGCTGTGATGCTGATAGACTGGGACCAGACCTCCATGATGGCTTCTTTCCGCTTCCCAGGAAACCCTTGACACTCCAGTCCAAAGAAAGGAAAAGGCCCCAGACACACCTACTTCTAATATTAACATACTTGGTAACACCAGAGCCCCTCCTGTTATACCCAAACTGCAACTGATGCTTCTTGCCTAGCCTAACACACACTAAGCTTGACACCACCTTCTCAGGCCACCACAGCCCCAAATTCCAGAGATTTCCAGCTGTTTCTACATCAGCAGAAAAAAAAAAAGGCTGTCTGAAAAGAAGAGGGAAGATTAAGAAAGTGTCTCAGCCCTAGGCATCTTTTTTTTTTTTAACCACTAACTGGGTAATGAATAATTTATAGGCAAGAATGTGGGGGGATAAAATGTTGACAAGTCAAGAAAAGCTCTTAGCGGCCTAACAGAGCAATCCATCTCTAAGAACAGGTTTCAAATGCATGGTTTGTGAAGATCTAGCTGTGGTTGTTTTCTTTCTCTTTCCTTTTTTTTTCTTCTTTTTTATCTATATGGAAATTGGTAGGTGCTGAAATATGTTTCCCGAGTGATATTGCAAGTGAGAATTAAATCATCGCTTCATGTTACAAGAAATAAACACCCAGGCGGGAAAGGGCCTTGAGCCACTGTGCTGGAGGGAGGGGACTGAGCTCTGCGCAGATTCGCCGGAGCAGAAGGCAGTTCATTCTCCGTGGATGATACTTCGGGAAGCTAAGGGAAGTCTGGGAGATTGCCCAGCTGAGGCCACCTCAGCCTCAAGGAATGATGCCTTCCCAAATACAGCCAGAAACAGAACGAGCGCTTGAAATTACAAGATCCAGCTTAGATGGAGTAGTGGCTGTGCTCCAAGGCTGAGCTGCTTTGGAAATTTATTTTTTAATGCATTGCTGTATTTCAAATGTTGTTTTTATAAGCAGTTTCTTCTGAGATTGAAAGATTCCATCCAGCACGGAAGCTCCTTAAGACAGTAAATGAGTCAAAACAGCTCCAGGAAGTCCCTGAAACTGACCAGATTCCTTAGGCCCCTCCCTCTTCAAGAGTAAATAGGAAAGACCGCTGAGAGTTCTCAGAGGAGCCAAGCTGCTAAAAGGATTCTGAGACCAGACCAGCTGTCTGGAAAAAGCAGAGACTAGCCGAGCTGACCAGAAGAGGTAAAGCCTAAAGGGACAACTGAGCCACCTGGAGAGGACACTCACTATCTAACCTGTTGTGTTCCTGCAGGCTGTGTAGTGTGTGCTCCAGGTTCCCAGCTTTGGTGAGTTGCCATCCATGCTGAGATGGTGGGCTTTGGGGATGTAGCTGTCTTTGAGTCACTTCTGCTTCTGTGAGTACCCTGCAGCCACATTCCTGTAAGTAACCCTAATAAAACTCATTGGTCACCAAGTTGGACTGGGGTGGTATCTGAACTTTAGTCTGGGCTTGCTATCTGTGGTGAGTAAAGGGATGTATGCACGTGCCCATGTGTGTGCATATGCTCAGCACACGTGTGGTGCATCACATAACAAATATGAAATGTCTCTGCATAACAAATATGAAATGTCCTGTGTTTGAACACTTGGCTCCCAACTGGCGGTACCTTCTGGGAAGGTTGTAGAAACTTTGGGAGATAGGGTCTTGCAAAAGTAGGTCATTTGAGACTTTATATTATGGGCCCATTTCCTGTTCACTCTCTGATTTCTGACTGCGGTGCTGTGTGACCACCTGTCCCAGCCTATGTCTCTATGCCTTGCCCCCTACCACCTTATGAAACCTTTCCTCCTTAACCTCCCTCCTGTAGGCTCTTAGGCTGGTGCCAATCATACTTGCCACAGCATGTCTTCCCATTTTGCTTGAGGAAGGCCACTTGGAAAACAGAGTTCATGGATGTCTCAAGGAAACCCAGTGTCTTAGTTAGGGTTTTACTGCTGTGAGCAGATACCATGACCAAAACAACTCTTATAAAGGACAACATTTAATTGGGATGGCTTACAGGTTCAGAGGTTCAGTCCATTGTCATCCAGGCAAGTGCATGGCAGCATCCAGGTAGGCATGGTGCAGGAGGAGCTGAGAGTACTATGTCTTCATCTGAAGGCTGCTAGTGGAAGGTAGGGTCCAGGAAGCTAGGATGAGGGTCTTAAAGCCCACACTCACAGTGACACACCCACTCCAACAGGGCCACACCTACTCCAACAGGGCCACACCTTCTAATAGTGTCACTCCCTGGGCTGAGCATATACAAACCATCACACTCACGGAAGAGATGGAAGAAGCTGGCCTTGAACCTGCACCACTGTCAGGCTTAGCCACCATACCAGAATGCCCTCCTATGATAGTACATGAGATTGATTTGATTTTCAAAATGGCAGCAGGTATTAGGGTGTTTTGTCCACATTCTATTGCTGTGAAGGGACACCATGACTGTAGCAACTCTTATTTAAAAAAAAAAAAAAAGAGAGAGCATTTAATCGGAGCTGGCTTTCAGTTTCAGAGGTTTAATTTATTATCATCATGGTGGGAAGCATGGCATCGTTCTGGCATTCGTGGTGCTGGAGAAGGAGCTGAGAGCTCTACAACTAGATCAACAGGCAAATATAGCTTGGCTTGGGCTTTTGAGACCGCAAAGCCCATCTCCAGTGACACACCTTCTCCAACAAGGCCATGCCTACTCCATATTTCCTGATCCTTCTCAAGTAGTGCCACTCCCTGTTGACTCGGCATTTGAATATATGAGCCTATGGAAACCATTCTTACTCAAACCACAAGATAAGGAATGCCCCTTATCTTGCTCTAAGCCTCTGGATGGCCAAGGGTGAGAAGAAGCCTGCCAGCTCAGGTCCAGGAACTGACACTCCATCCTTTTTCAATCACAGATTCCATGCACCTGGCCTGATTCCTACCTGGTTCCCTTCCCTCTGCTGAATCCATTGTAAGGCTCTGATTAAAAGACGAGCCCCCCAGGTTGGAGCAGGAGACTGAATGGCTGACAGGTATATTTCAAACTGAATGAATTTGGAATGCTGAATGGTAGACTTGCCTTGATTCTTCAGGGAGGTGCAGCCTCAAAACACACTAGTGTTGGGAAGGGCATCAAGACATCTAGTGTTCAGCCTTGGAAGCAGAGCAGGAAAGGATACACAGTCTCCTCCATCCAGGCCTGCTTTTTCTTCTATACATGGATGGAAAGGAGGCCTTTTCTCCCAGTAACACAGAAAAGCCTGGCAGCAAAAACCCCTCCACCTTAGAAAGGGGACATTAGCTTGTCCTGAAGGTGTTCCCTTACAAGAAACAAAACATACCAGAGCTGAGGCACAGAAGAGCCCAAGGGACTGGAGCAAGATGAGCCACAAAGAAGTAGGAAGAGGAACCTGAGAGGCACAAAAGCAAAAGTTCTTTTGAAGTAAAAAGACTCCTGGGGTAGCCCATCAGGCTAGGCAGGCAGCATCAGGGCCCTGGGAACCTCCTTCAGTGGCTGATTCTTGGCTTTGGTCTTTCTGCACACCCTTAGCTCACTGAGAGACAGCATGGCAAGAGTGCATGATTAGAGCCCTCCGGGTCTAGAGATTTGAGATGACTGATATTTTTATCCTAATCTCCCTCCAGCTATTCTGGAAAGAGACCATGTGTGAAGCCTAACATGGTTAAGCCTAACATGCTGTTAAGATGGGGGTTGTCCTGTTTTTTTTTTCTACTATGTCCTTATATGTAAAAATCATTTATATAATTTAAAACTCTCTTGATCAGCCTTGTCATCCAACTTGGGGCTTTTTGGAGTTCCAATCCTGTACCTCACTGTTCTTAATTATCACAAAAAGGGGAGGGAGAGAGACAGCGACATACCAATTTCCAGACTGAACCATGAGGATGACCTCTTCCCAAGTGAAATCACACCGGTCCTGTCTAGTCATCGCCTCTGATTTCACCTAACACACGATGGCTTCAGGGCCTACAGCATAAGCCAAGGAATTAGGCCTTAGTCTCTGTCAACTATTAAAGCGAGTAGACTGAGCTTCCGGGCCTGGCTGTGCATTCTTGATAATTCTGGTCAGTTTGTGATGATGATCCTCCCCTCAAGGCCAAATTTTGCTTGAAAACATAGGCTCTATCTAGGTTCTTAAGCATTAAGCATCCCTGCCTAGCTTAGGGCCTGGCACATAGTAGGCACTCAGAACTAAAGCTCCTGGTGATGTCTGTCTGAAGCCCCATGGACATTCACTATCTACCTGCCTAGGTATAAGAAGTTGGTGCCATATGGCCCCAACTGTTGCCACCCATCCATCCCAGCAGATGAACACTGAACACCAGCTTGCTCATTTACAGCTGACCCACCACAGAACCCTCTAAGCCAGTGTTTCTCAACCTGTGGGTCTCGATCCCCTTGGGGGGTGTCAAATGACCTTTCCACAAAGGTCAACTGAGACCATCAGAAAACACAAAATTCTACATTGGAATTGGTAACCATAGCAAAATTACAGTTATGAAGTATCAACAAAGACAATTTTATGGTGGGGGGGTCATCACAACATGAGGAACTGCATTAAAGGGTCCCAGCCTTAGGAAGGTTGAGAGTCACTACACTAGGCACCGACCCTTTGCTATTTAGCCATCTGTTTCCTGCATGAAGCTTCTACTTTCCTGAAAAGCTTTTGCCATTGTCAGGGATCCAACCACAAGAGTATGCCTGACACAGACTTGCTGATGGAATGCTGTAGTAATCAACAAGATTTACCTCCTGCCAACCACCCAGGACAGCTACTTCCTCCCTCCAGGCTGCTGGACTTTATGCGCTCAGAGTTTATCAAATACAAGCCCCGGTTCTGAGGTAGAAAAGCCTCTTAGGAGGTTAATAGTGAGTACATGGGCAATAAATGTAATGATTTAATTCTTCAAAGATGGTTAAACAGGCTGCTGTTTACCAACGTCTTAGCAGATAATTACCAACAGATAATTAGGAAAAGCTGCCAGAAAGCAGCTGCCCCAGAAATGGCCAGGGCCCTCATCCACGTTGCCAAGCTAAGTAAATGAGTTGGTTCCACAGAGAAATTCCACTTGAGCTGTTTTCTGGGAAAGGCAGTAGGCAGAAATTTGCCCTGTGCTCTCTTCTTGTTCCTTCCCTCACAGAGGCTGTTTCCCAGGCAGCTGGAAGGCCTCCCAGGTGCAACCTGCCTTCCAGAAATGCACCTTAGTCATTTTAACCTAGTTCCTCTAACAGCCTATTTCCCCCGTTGATCTAAAATTAGCGGAGCTGGGGCGCTTGAGCATCCATTACAGAAGCATGTTCTGGGTCAGGGTTTGATGGAGAGGCTCAGGGGTGGGAAGGTGGATACCAAGCATCCTGAGATTGGCAGGGAGACAGGCCTTCCAGATCTCTGGCTACCAGACCAGGAAGTTAATCCCAGAGCCCGGGACAAGAAAGGAATAAGGTATGTAGTTCAAAGTGCTTGGGCCTCTTCTGTAGTTTTAACCAATGGTCCCTCTGCTCCAGACACACTTCACCTTTAAGGAGAAGCCCAACCATGACATCACCCCAACCCTTGCTCATCTTCCTAGAATTGTCAGAAGCAAAAGGAGGAGGTTGCTCAGCACATCTCCCTGCAAACCTTCATCTGGTTACATTTTTTTTTCTTTACCTTTTATATCAGGGACTCATGTAATCCCGGCTAGTCTCAAACTCGCCATGTAGCTGAGAATGGCCTTGAAATTCTTGATCCTCACAAGTGCTGGT
>JADRCC010555268.1:0-10673 GCA_019843855.1 Hylomyscus alleni | reverse complement strand
TTTGTTTGTTTTGGTTTTGGTTTTTTGAGACAGAGTTTCTGTGTAGCCCTAGCTGTCCTAGAACTCACTCTGTAGACCAGGCTGGCCTCGAACTCAGAAATCCACCTGCCTCTGCCTCCCAAGTGATGGGATTAAAGGTGTGCATCATCATTGCTCGGCTCAGTTAAGAACAGTTAACCATTCAGCTTGAATAAGAAGAGACAACAGCACCGAGGTGACAGAGGTGCTAGGGCTGTCTGTCAAGGATTTCAAACCAGCCATCACAGAAACTTCACTGAGCATGTGCAGCACACTTGATATGATAGGGGAAATATAGGGTTTTGTGGAAAGTCCCAAATAATATGTTAAAAAAAAGTCTAGGACAGATAAGTGCAGCAAGGTTGCAAGATACAAGATCAATGTGCAAGAGTCCCTTTGGGCAAGGAGTGTAGTTCAGTGGCAGAGTGCTTGCGCCATGTGCAGGAGGCAAGCATCTCACCTGGAAATCCTTCCTGGCCCTGAACTCTGCCTCCTTGAAGAGTGCTACGGTTTAAAGGCCTAGCCACCGGCTGTAATGTGACCCTGTCAGTTTCCCATGCTGTAATGGAGACTGTTGTGATGGACAGCACTGTGACTTTTATTTTTACCAGCATTCTCCAGCATCCAAATGTCCTCCAGTGTGTCGGGCAGTGTGTGGAAGCCATTCCCTACCTCCTGGTGTTTGAGTTCTGTGACCTGGTAAGTTTCAGTAGAGATCCAGCTGAAGTGTGGGAGGGTTATTTACAGATGCTTTTGACAGACATGGAGAATTGGTGCTGGCTTTAGTGGCTGCCTATTGGAGAACTTTCTGACATACTAACTGACTTATTTCTTTTGCTACTTTTCTAATGTTCACTGTTCCCAGACCCCCAGCTGAGCTGTTTACTATGACTGTGTTTAATCCTACAGAGACCTGATTTATGTTTTTGTTTTTGTTGTTGTTGTTTTGTTTGAGACAGAGTTTCTCTGTAACACTTGCTCCCTGGAATTCTCTGTAGATCAGACTGGCCTTGAACTCACAGAGGTCCGCCTGGCTCTGACTTAGCTTTTAAAACTTGTCCGTCTTGTATACATAACTGAAAGGAGGCTCCTGGAGTTTGGGCACACACTACGTAGCACACATATGGCTGGGTTAGAGATGGGTATGGTTGGGTTAGAGCATGGGTGCACCATGCCCTTCTCAAGACCCCAAGCTCTTCACACCAACCAGGCAAACTGAAATGTTTTTCCTCAATAGGTAACTCATGAAAACTTTAACCAAAAGAATATCACTAAGATATTAAGATAATTTTTTATTTTGCCTTTGTATGTGTGTGTATGTGTATGCATGTTTATATATGTTGATATATATATATATATGATATATATATATATATATATATCATATATATATGTTGGAGCACACGTATTCAGGTATGTGTGGAGGCCTGAGCTTGGTGTCAATTGTCTTCTTTATTCCTTGAGGCAGGTCCTCTGCTGAACCTAGAGCTCTCACATCCAGGTAATCTAGCTGGCCATCTTGCTCCAGAGATTTGCTATCTCCACCTTCCACACACTATAGTTACAGGCAGGCTGCCATATCCCCTCAGCATTTATGTGGGTAATGGGGATCCAAGTTCTTGTCCTCTTACTTGATCCTCAAATCTGTCTCCTCAACCCTTTTCGATTTTGAAAATGGTGAGTGTATATATTTATATTGTTAAATTAGATAAGCGTTCAAGGTCACAGTGAGCCTGAGGTCAGCTGAGCTTGTGTGAGACCGTCTCATAAAAGGTATTTATTTTCTTCTTCTAAGCATGTAGCCTATGAAGAACAATAGTTGGAAAGATTTTTCTTCACGGAGGTATAGGAATACTTTTTTCTTTTAATATTAAGATTTATTTATTTGTTTATTTTATGTATATGAGTATACTGTAGCTGTACAGATGGTTGTGAGCCTTCATGTGCTTGTTGGGAATTGAAATTTTAGGACCTCTGCTCGCTCCTATCAACCCCGCTCACTTAGTCCTTGCTCGCTCTGGCTCAAAGATTTATTATTATTATACATAAGTACACTGTAGCTGTCTTCAGACACACCAGAAGAGGACTCAGATCTCATTACAGGTGGTTGTGAGCTACCGTGTGGTTGCTGGGATTTGAATTCAGGACCTTCAGAAGAGCAGTCAGTACTCTTACCTGCTGAGCCATATCTCCAGCCCAGGAATACTTTTAATAACAATTTCTATGTTAAATTTTTGAAAAAAGTCTTTTCTCTAGTGCAGAATATTTCATATTTTAAGCTCGCTTCTAGCACATAATAATTATTTTCCAAAAGCAGTGGTAAGAGTGTAATTGAATTTGCTAAATTTTAATTGATTTTCCTGTATTGTCTCAGTTTTCAGAACATTAAAACTGTATACAGAGAAGTAAGTAGGAGTGCCCAAAAATAAATCCCCAGTTCACTCGGATAACATTATGCTGCTAAAAAAGAAAGCAGGCTGCATTGTGCATTTAGCTTTAACTCGTAAGTGTACTTTAGATATTTCTCTCCTTGGTAGAGGTGGTTAAGTCTGAACCAAAGTTAATCAGTATGTTTGATAGTAGCCTTAATTGGATCCCATCCTAGTTTGACCCTAAATCCCTGTGGTTTGGCTTATAGCAGCAAAGACGACTCACCTGCTTACTGTTGAGTCAGTGCCTCGGCTATCTAGGTTGCAGTTGTCTTTAAGGTTAGTTGTTTTGTTTTGTCTCTGTAAATGGTGAAATGTACTTCCATACACGCAAACAAGCACCAGCCAGCATTCTGACATTATTTCGTGTGTGTTTTATGGGCTTTTGGGTCAGTCTATGCCTTTGTTCAACTCTGGTCCTTCTTTTGGACAGGTGTAACCCATTCATTCTTGTCTGCTTTAAGTCTCTTGAAAATAGCCACTGTTAATCGCTTGCTAACGTGAAGTTCTAATCTGGAACGTGTCCTCCACTACAGTTATCCTAGTTACCATAGTACTTGGATATTTCTTCCTACCCTCTTTTAGATTCTTTGCCACCACCCCACCTCCGAACTTTATATTATGTAAATAGCTGTTTTGCTTTTGTAGATATATGTCTGTCCACCACATGTATGTCTGGTGCCCACAGAGTGACAGAGAGGGAATAGAGTCCCTGGAACTGGAATTACAGATGGCTGTGAGCCGCAGTGGATGCTGGGGAAGGAGCTCGAGTCCTGGAAGGGCAGGAAGTACCTTAACTTCTGAGCTCCCTCTCCAGCCCCTTCTTTTGGATTTTAATTGATCTTTCTTCAGTTTCCGATATCAGTTTGAATTTAGCTTCCATTTCCTCTAGCTGTGTGTGACTAACAAGACTGGTGAGTTCAGAGCCAGTAAAGAACACCTGACCTGCATTTGAGGGGTCAGGCTCACTCAGCAGAAGCCTCCTTCTCTGGGGCTCAGGAAATGGCTTAGTAGGTAAAAAGAGTTTGTTGTAGGCGCATGAGGAACCAAGGCAAAGCTGTGCCAGAACTCCTGCCTCAAACAAGCTGGAAGGCAGGAGCCGACACCTAAGGAAGGCTCCATCATCCCTTGGTGTGGTTACTCTCATGCCTGTTAAGTTAAGGCTGCTAACTCATGGTCTCTCCAACTTCCCACATTTAACTTAGGGTAAAAATCACATTTGTCCCCTGTGGTCCAGCTATGGGCTCACTCTTCTGAGCCTAGAAAACCTCACAGGTTTTCTTCAGCAGCAAAGACTGGGCCCTTCCTGGATTCTGAAGTCTGGCTACTGTAAGCTCAGTTCATGCAGAGACTGCATTGTAGGAGAAATCAGTTGGCCTCAGCCTAGGGAGCTGAAAATGGTGCCCACCTACACAGACTACAGGGATGTCCTTTGGGGCCTCAGGTGTACCTGGAGCCCCTTTCTGGAACTACATGTCCTTCCTGGAAACAGGCTGCTCCTCAGGGAGGAATGTAATCCAAAGGCAGGAGCCACCCTCTGGTCCCAAACCTGCTCCTAAGCCGCTGTTGCTACAAAGGGCTGGCTGTCCCATCTGCTCTTAGGCCACAAGTCCTGGTTGGAAAGCACCCATGTTCACTGATACCATCTCTACAGACAAGTGAGAATATTTTTGCACTAAAGTAATCCATATAGTTACCAGCCTGACTTTAGAACACTTGGAACTCTTCTGAAAGCATGTGACAACTCTGCTATGACCAATTTATAATGCTTGATGGTAGCTGTACTTGAGACACAATTTGAAAGATGATTACAGGGCTTTGTGTAACTTGCCATAGTGTATACACGATGCTCTCTCAGGATGCCAAGGCAGTGAAAGTGCTTCAGTTGAGGATTGCTCATGTAAGAAAAATGTACTGAATGTGTGGAACCCTGAGAGCTATGCTCAGTTCTTAGGGAATTCCGAGGTGATGGGCCTGCCCTGCCAGGGTGGGGGAAGCACATGTGTGCCCTGGGGATCCACTTAGAGTTGTTTCTTTCCACCACGTTGGGTATGAGGATGGAACTCAGATTGTTAGGCTGGGTGTTGAGCCACCATGCTGTCCCATGGAGAGGCTGAGTTTGAAGAAAGAATGAGGGGGAGTTTTTTGTCTGGTTCTTGGCAGAACTGCTAGCTGTGGGGATGGAGGTTCAGCAGATTAGCTGAGTAGTGGGTGCCCAGCAGCTCATTCAATGGAAGACCCCTGAGGATGCAGCCAGGACTGACCAGGCACGAGCGGAGTCTACTCAGGAAGGAAGACAGAAACAGGAGCAGACTCAGATGAGGAGGTGGAGCCAGGAGCTCCTGGCTTTTTTGTTGCTTTTCCTGCGAGCTGTTGTATAGTAGAACTGAGAGAGGAGGACTGCGGAGGGGAGGGGTTTAGATGACCACAAGCAGATAACCCACCAGCAAGAGGCTGGGAGTGTTATCAGGATTGGATCCAGATACCAGCCTGAGCTGGGTGGTGACAGCGCACGCCTTTAATCCCAGCATTTAGGAAGCAGAGGCAGGTGGATTTGTGAGATCAAGGCCAGCCTGGTCTACACAGTGAGTAGACACAGGCTAGCGCTATACAGAGAAACCCTGTCTCAAAACAAAACAAAACAAACACAAACAAAACAGAGATACCAGCCCATGCTTCAACTGGGACATATCCATTTCATGAAGGGATATACTGGGGCATACTTCATTCAAGAAAGTAAGAGAAATTCAGGATCATCCTTAAACTTGAGTTTGAGGCTAGCCTGGGCTGTTTAAGAGCCTATCTCAAAACAATACAAAGTTCTTTAAACATATTAGATGTACAAATGACCAGCACTTGCAATATAAAGGTATTTACTGTTTCCATTACATTAAGTGGGTTAACATTAAAATAAGTTAAAATGTATTAAAAATTAAATCACTGTGTTTAGTGATCTGCCAAAATCCTGCACACAGTACTACTGGCCTTTTGTGTTGGAATTTAGGAGGGCTGTAAATGGCTCACTTCTAAAGAGCCCTTGGAAGGCATTTCTCTCACTGATGTTGGGTGTAGCTCCCTGTTGCCATCTAGTGTTAGCAAATTGTCCTTCCTGGGTTTACTTGAAAATTTTAAAGCCTGGATAAAGAGAATTTCACTTTAATTTAAAACACATTGAGGTTCTTGGTGGTTTCTTATTTTTTCTTTAAGTAGCAGATGATACTAATTGTCCACTTGTACTCACTAAGCGCCTTTAAAATATAAATAAGACAAGATGAGCCCTGTTGACATAGTCCTGTCATCTGAGCTACTTAAGAAACTAAATCAGGAGGATCACAAATTGAGATCCAGCCTGGGCAACACAATGAGACATTGCCTCATAATAAAAAGCCAGAAACGGTCTAGAAATGGAGGTCAGTGGAAGAACACTTGCCAGATGTATATGTGGCCCTGGCTTCAGTTACTGGAGTATGTGTCTCTATCTTGCCAATTAGTAAACTGAAAAGTTTAAGCACAGTTTATTAAGACAGACTTTTTTTCTTTTTCTTTCTCTCTCTTTTTGAAGGGAGTTTCTTGTGTTCCAGGCTGGCTTCAAAGTCATTTTATAGCCAAGGATGACCTTGAATTCTTAATCCTCCTGCCTCTACCTTTTAGGTAGCAGAGACAGCCATTGTCACAGCTAGCTCTTGAACAAATTTCTTGACTCTTCTAAGCCTTAGTTCTGTATCTGCAAGATACCTGAAATTGTGAGAAATATGCACCTTGGGTACACGGTGCTCAAAAACACAAACTGGTAATCCTAATGCTTGGGAGAATAGGATGATAATTTTATTTTATTTTATTTTATTTTTTGGTTTTTCGAGACAGGACTTCTCTGTATAGCCCTGGCTGTCCTGGAACTCACTCTGTAGACCAGGCTGGCCTCAAACTCAAAAATCAGCCTGCCTCTGCCTCCCAAGTGCTGGGATTAAAGGCGTGCGCCACCACTGCCCGGTGGGGATGAGAATTTTTGACTAGCCTGCATTACATAGTCATACTCTGGTCTCAAAACAACAAAATAAGATTAATTAAAATCACTGTTACACTGGGCATGGTGGCACATGCCTTTAATTCCAGCACTTGGGAGGCAGAGGCAGGCGGATTTCTGAGTTTGAGGCCAGTCTGGTCTACAGAGTGAGTTCCAGGATAGCCAGGGCTACTCAGAGAAACCCTGTCTCGAAAAAAACCAAAAAACCAAACAAAATAAAACAAAAAATAATCACTGTTAACAACAGAAACGGCTTTGTGTGTGCTAGGATTGTTAAAGAGAGGAATAGAAATCAGTGCAGGTCTTGGGTGGGACCTAGACACTACATTATTGTGTACAAAGAATTAAGCATGGACAGCTTGCCTGTGGAGAAATATTATGATTGAAAATTTGATCCGGAGCACTTGGGAGGCAGAGGCAGTTGGATTTCTGAGTTCGAGGCCAGCCTGGTCTACAGAGTGAGTTCCAGGACAGCCAAGGCTACTCAAAGAAACCCTGTCTTGAAAAAAACCAAAAAAAGAAAAAAAGAAAAAAGAAAATTTTATCTGGGAGGAATCTGACAAATTTGTTTTCTTTGGTAAACTTATTAAAATTGTCAAGAAGATTCTCCACCCTCTGAGTTTCTTTTTGAGTTAGATTTTAAGTTGTAAGAACTTGAGTTACTTTCTACCTTAGTAACAGATCATAAAAGTCTTCAACTTAGGGTCTGGGGTGATGGTTTAGTTGATAAAATGCTTACCAAATAAATATGAGTTCAATGACCAAAACTCATGTAAAAAGAGCCAGAGACTGTGTGTCTGTGTCTGTTTGTAATCCCAGCCCTAGAGAAACAGAAAGATCCCTGGAACTAGCTGGCCAGCCTATCAGGCCTTGTAAGCAAACTCCAGGCCAATAAGAGATATTGTCTCAAAAAACTAAGGTGGAGAATGATTGAGGAAGGTTCCAGGATTGGCCTCTGGCCTCCAAATGCACACACACGCTCTTGAACATGTGTGTACACAGTTCTCTCCCCTTGAAAGCTCTTATTTGGATTAGATCAAATCAGTCACTATCTGTTCCTGTGTAAGGAGACGATAACATTATTTTCTCAAGTGTGCTTCCCCCAAGCAGAGGTGATATCTATGCGCCCTCTTAGACAGGGAGCTGGATGCCTGTGTGTCTTACTCAAATTCGTTCCTTTTCCTGCTCAGATTGCCGTCCTCTGCCTACGCTTTTTAAATTGAATTGGTGTTTACAGGTAACTGGAATGTTCTTTCTTATGTTGGTCCCTGGGAAAGGAAGTTGAATGAGACCCGAGCCTGTCACTAGCATTGAGTGGCTTTCCCCACCTTTTCCACCATTTTCTTTATGCAGTCTCTTCTCCATGACCTACTCATGCAAAAAATGGTCGCCATGGAGCCTTTTGATAAAGTACTCACTGGCATATGTGTCCTGGAAATGGAAGTCAGGTCTGAAGGGGCCTCCTCCAGTTTGTACTCTGGGGTGCAGGCAGTTTGGGGCTGTGTGTGTATGTGAGCAGGGACTCTCTGGTGGCTACACATTGTACACATTGTATTCACCATGAATTAGAAAAAGCTTCCTGCTTATTCTCCTTTAGACTTCAGGCTTTCAAGTTCCAATTTTTCAAAATAGTGAATAGCACTTTTTTTTTTTTTTTTTTTTTTTTTGAGACAGGGTTTGGTTTCTCTGTGTAGCCCTGGCTGTCTGGAACTCACTCTGTAGAACAGGCTGGCCTCAAACTCAGAAATCCACCTGCCTCTGCCTCCCAAGTGCTAGGATTAAAGGCGTTTGCCACCACTGCGCAGCACCTTTTTTTTGTTTTTTTTTTTTTTTTTTTGGTTTTTCGAGACAGGGTTTCTCTGTATAGCCTTGGCTGTCCTGGAACTCACCCTGTAGACCAGGCTGGCCTAGAACTCAGAGATCCACCTGCCTCAGCACCATTTTTTTTAACTCTCCGTATCACTTCTTCATTACTTGAAAGTTTCTAGATATCTTTTTTTTTTAAAGATTTATTTATTTATTATATGTAAGTACACTGTAGCTGTCTTCAGACACACCAGAAGAGGGCATCAGATCTCATTACGGGT
Source organism: Hylomyscus alleni (assembly GCA_019843855.1). Classification (NCBI taxonomy): domain Eukaryota; kingdom Metazoa; phylum Chordata; class Mammalia; order Rodentia; family Muridae; genus Hylomyscus; species Hylomyscus alleni. Next base: position 2,115 of record JADRCC010555268.1, on the reverse strand, counting down.
GGTTGTGACCCACCATGTGGTTGCTGGGATTTGAACTCATGACCTTCCGAAGAGCAGTCGGTGTTCTTCCCTGCTGAGCCATTTCACCAGCCCCAGGTTTCTAGATATCTGTACTGCACTGAGTTTAATTGTGAGTTGTTATCAGATTGTATTTTATTTACTTTTGTTCTGTGTCGTTCTTAATAGTTCAGATCAACTGCACTGCTTATGTAAGTGCTTGGTTTCTTCTGGTGCTGCACTTGACATTCACATGCTTGTTTTTTGCAGGGCGACCTGAAGGCTTACCTGCACAGTGAGCAAGAACACGTTCGGGGCGATTCACAGACCATGCTGCTGCAGAGGATGGCATGCGAGATTGCTGCAGGGCTGGCAGCCATGCACAAGCTGCACTTCCTGCACAGGTAGGTCTGGCCGGGCACATATCAGTGCTGTTGCTGCTATCTGAAGAGGTTGTCAGGTTTGGGAAGAGGTCTAGGGAAGGGCTGTAGCTTAGTTGGTAGAATGCTAACATGCCTAAAACTCCAGACTTCATAAACTGGGCATACTTGTACATAGGAGGCAGGAGGATCACAAAGAAGTTTAAAGACATCCTCAACTGCAGGGTTGAGTTTAAGGCCATGCTGGGATACATGAGAGCCTAATTTAAAAACACCAACACAAACAGAGTCAGGCAGAGTGGAAGGAGGAGGGAGGAAACTAGAGATCAGGTTGTATCATGAGTGCTCTGCATTAGACATGCTAGTAAAGACAGAGTTGAGCTGGAGTTAAACCAGTGCTAAGGAGTGGAATGAATGTAGCCTAAAGTCTGGGGAATACCTGAGGAATATGTCGCAGTGTAGGAAGTGCACGGCCTCAGGGTAGAGAGGGAATGGACCTGGCTTCTCCTGACCTCTGGCTCAGTGCTTCTACTCAGTAAGCTTTAGACTTGGATTTTCTCATGTGCTCTCCTTCCCAGCCCCAAGGAATAGGTGCTATGGGAACAGTGCCTTTTTGTAGGTGCCTTTGGTTTCTGGCCAGCTAGCAGGTTGGCGTAAGAGTATCAGATCTGAAGGGATCTCCTCCAGTTTGTACATGGGGGTGCAGGCAGTTTGGGGCTGTGTGTGCAGGGCCTCCCCTGGTGGTTGCACATTGTACTTTGTAGTCTGCTCCATGAATTAGAAAAAGCTTCCTGCTTATTCTCGCTTAGACTTCAGGCTTTCAAGTTCCAACTTTTCAAAATAGAATTATTTATTTATGTGTACACAAAGTCAACAACACCAACCAGAAGAGGGAGTCAGATATCCTTCTTTCTCATTCTCTGTCTTCAGTGAGAATTACCTTTGATGCAGGAGCTCTTCCTAGCTGGCACTTTCTCAATTAGGCTGGAACTTACTGATCCCCTCTGTCTCTGCCTCACTTCAGGTGGGGTTGCAGGCCTGAGCGGGACCCTGGGTGTGAGATCATAAACCATTCCCATGCTTGTATAGCAAGTGCTGTTTAGTTGACTTTAAACAACTCAGTATCTCTTAATAACCCAAAGATCTGAAGAGGCATACCTATCTTGAAGAGATGTCTGTGATGTTTATATTTTCAAAAACAAGTCTTGGGCTGGAGAGGTGGCTCAGGTTCACAGTGCCCTACAGAGGGCCCAAGTTCAGTTCGCAGCACACACCTCAGTCAGCCCATGCCTGTGCATGACTCCAGCACTAGGGAATCTCACTTCCTCCTGTAACCTCTGCAGGCACCCACACACAAACATAATTAGAACATAAAATGTTTAAGTCTCTGATCAAAAATCACAACATGAAGTTCCCAGAGGCCACTGGGAAGTGTGTATAAGGGCTGTTCACCACTGTGTTCTTAAAGATGACAGAGCTGTCCTAGCCAGTAGTGTTTTCCCCATACTTCCTCAAAGCAAGGCCTTAGAGTCTGGAAAACAAAGATAAATCACATGGCCTGGATGATATCCAATCACAAAGCCCAAGGTACAGAGGAACCTTGGAACCATGGGCAGCTGTTACATTCTGCTTTTTAAAGTAGCTGCTTCGGGCTGGTAAAGAACTTACAGGGCCAGAATTTGACCCTTGTGTTTATTTAGTTAATTTATTGTCCAAAATATATATCTATCTTGGTTTT
>JADRCC010555260.1:0-10894 GCA_019843855.1 Hylomyscus alleni | reverse complement strand
CCTCAACCTTTAGCTGATTCCAGAAAATTCCATCTTTCCAAAATTAACTTGATTAAATGGTAGCTCCCCATTCATTGTCCTCAACGTGAGGGCAGCTGCACAGCCCAACTGAGAAAGAAGCCGGAAGTTGGTGCATACTGTCATGTCAGTGTGCAGAGCTTGGTGCCTAGCACACAGTAGGTTCACAGTCAAGTTGGACAGAAATGAGGTTAATCTGGAGGAGTCACAGGAGAGAGTCTGAGAGGGAGGACTGGATCGATGTTGCAGACTGATAGTCAAAAAAACCGAACAGGATACCACTGATCAACACCGTGGGAAGAGCAGCGAGGAGGCAGAAGACCAAGTAAAGACAAGAGAGGGCACTTCTTGCCAGAACAAACTCGGGCAACGCTCAAAAGCAAGGAACCCTCATCAAATGACTTTTGTGCGCTCTTTTGAAAGTCAGTAGCCTGGTGTGCAGGAGATATGGGTAGGCAGATGGCGTGAGAATCACTGGCCTTCCTTTCTAGCTGGGTCCAAGTGGTTTAACCATTCTCAGTTTCTGGAGATGGCCATAAAAATCTAGACAGGGTTATGTTATCTTATCGTGTACTGGACTATGGCTTCAAAATTCCTTTTTAGTGGATTTGCCTGTGTTTACTCTGTGGCGAGGAGCCTGTTGAGACCAGGTAGAAAAAGTGACAAGATATTTTGTTGCAAAACATAATCTGCAGACCTGCGGGGGAGGGGGGGAGGGAGGGGACTAGAAAACACAACCGTTTCTTTTATTATGAGCCTTGTTTAGCAGACTGTCCGCCACCAGGTACTGTGTTAACATCTGCTTATCTGACCAACGCATTTTTACTGCTTCTAGGAAACAGTCTAGGAGATGAAAAATAAAAACTTCCAAACTGGAAAACCACCCCCTAAATAATCGAAGCTCAATTATGCTGGGTTGAGCAACTGCTTCTCAAACTGGGTGGCAAAAAGAAAAAAAAAAATCAACAACTACAACAAAAACCCCAAAACATTAAATCCTTGCTTTTGCTACAGTTGACTTAACCATAACAATGGAGCTATTTGCTTCAATGAAACATTCAAGTTTTGAAAGTTAAAAAAAAAAAAAAAAAAAAAAGGAACCAACAGGCTAGTCCCCCTGTTTCAGTTCCCAAGGTCACCACGGTTCATATTCCTATCAAGTTACACCACATCTGATAACCTATTATAATCCATGGCACAGCACTCATTGTACTGAACACAGGGATGTGGGTAGAGTCCTTTCTCATGACCCTTTCCAACCCTCTCCAGCGTGTGGTTGGTCCAGGGCGGTCTAGGCTCTGAGGTTAGCCCATGTACCTAGCCAGAGCCACCTGCACACTGCCCTCCTCAAGCTTGGTCTCTGTAATACTCAGGCCAGTGGCAAGGGAAAAAGAAAACATGGGTGTGTCCCAGAGGTGAGGCGGGTGAGGACATGGACTTCTGTTTTGTGTTTCATCATCTGGCTCAAGTGCCTCCAGATACTCCTAGCTGTCCTGGGTAGCTGTTGGCATCCACAGTGTAGCGTCCTTCCATTCTTGTCGAGGCATCAACACACAATCCGTTAAGACCCTCATCATCCGGTGCCATCACCTGGTGGCCTTTAGTTTGACTAGGAAATCTTCCAGTGTGTGCCCTTGCTGGCTCAAGTGCCCCTAGCAGCTTGTAGCAGGTAGCAGTGTGCATTTGTCCAATGAGGGGACGACACCCCAGAAGCCAGCAGAACTGCATTTCTCAAGTACAGGCTGGCTTGGCAACAGCAAGGTCACACACACTGGAAGATTTTCTAGCCAAACTAAAAGCCAAGACATCATGAGATGGTGGTGAAGGTCTTAACAGGGTTGTGTGTTGATGCCTGGGTATGTGTGTGTGTGTGTGGGGGGGGGATCTACACCAAAGAATGAGAAGACACCACCGTGGGGGTGCAAATAGCTTCCTAGCCCAGCCATGTGATCTGCATACAAACAGACCAGGGCCTCTCCTTTCCTTTAATAGACAAAACTCGGATTCCAGGCCCCTGCAAAAACATGAATAAAATGTTTCTCCCAACATGGCTCCAAGAAAATGGCTTGCCTTTTCTGGGGCGACAAGGCCTCCCTCTCCCCTGAGACTCAGCTAAACTGCTTCTGTTCAGCCCTGTTGGATTTTCAGCGTACTCAAAAAGGTAATATTCCCTGCTTTGCCAAAATCCATGCAAACTCACTGGGGCCAAGCCTGGGACTTTCTGACTGGAAACAAACAAGACAGAGAACACCCCAGAACGCTGGTGGAGAGAAAAACCCATGCTTCCACTTTGCTGTCTAAAGAGAAACATAACTTCTCAGCGAACCAGGTAATCCTGACCAGGACAATGCTGTGGTAAAGCTGTTCTACTCACGAGTTCCCCAGAGATGTCAACCTACCAAGGCATTTGGGGGGTCCTTTCCCTCATTCAGGGCGACCACGATGAGTAACATAGAGCCAGGAAGTCAAATTAATCTGGGAACCTTTCAAGTGTGACAGATTAGTGGCGGGCTCTTATTTATATTTTTCATTTGGTTTTGATTTACTAATTAACATGTGGGCTAAGGAAAACACAGTTCTGGGTTGAGTTGGAGGCGGGTTCTCTCACGGTGTCTCATCTCGGCTTCCTGGGCCCTTTGGTGACATGTGACTTTTGGATCTGCTGCTCCTCAATAATGCCCATGTCTAGCATGAATTTGCCATGTCACTTCAGGATTGAGCTTAGGAAAAAACCCGGCTGGAGAAGAAAATTCTTATCCAAGCATATATCTGAGGGGAGGGGAGGGGAACAATGGGAACAACAAAGTAGCCAGCCAAAGGCTTCTCAGTTTCTCCCTCTCTGCTCTAATTCAAAACATTATACTTTATTACTGCGGCCGCACCAGACGGCGCATTCTTCACTCTGGTGACTCACTTCGTTTTCCCTGACTACACAATGGACAGAGGATCCCCGTGCGAAGCGACCGATTTGCCTCCGGACCCGGTCCAAGCTAAACTGTTCACTTCACATTCTGTTTTCCCAGAAGCACAGCGGGTCCTCGCCGTAGGAGAGGGTCCACGGGGTGGGTGGCTCCCCACCTTCCCCCTCCTGGCTAAGTCACAAGGTCTCAGGTCACAGGCGGATGAGATCAGCAAGCAGGCATTTCCGCAGGTTTTTTGCAGAAGACGCGGGGCAGAGCAGTGAAGACGAGGAGGGAGCCGCAAACATCTCGCCCTTGACATTTCGACCTGGGGGGGTTCTTGAGAGCAAATTCCAGCCTCGTCAGAGCACGGAGATAATAAAGAGCCGAGGTCCACAGAGTGGAGAGGGGGACAGGCTGCTGGGATGGGTTAGCTCAGTGGCAGAGCACTTGCTATGGAGAACATGTGCAGGACCTGAGAGAGGAGGAGGGGTTGCTGAGGGATGTCAAGGAGCATGCGCCAAGCAAGTGTAAGGGAAGAATGTAAGGTACTGACAAAAGGCCTCGGCCACGCAGTAAAGGCTTAAAGGCACACAGATTAGAGCCCAGTCCCCATCAGCTGACGATCACCCTAACTTCATATTTACAAATGACGTGTGTTGGCACTGCATCCTGGCTGGTCCCTCAGGGGAAGGGACGCCTCAGCATGGGCCTGCAGAGGCACCCCTTTCCTCCACGCCATGCCTTGCCCTCCACCTGGGGTAGAACCGCAAAGGACAATTTGCTGGTAGGGAACTCAAACCTAAGTTGACAAAAGGTGTTGGGAGAGCCCCTCCAGGTAGACATGGTGCCCGGGGCTCTGCTGAACCCAAGCAAACAGCCGTGAATGATCTGCCCAAGATGGAGGGGAACACAAGAAAGCAAGCATGAAGCCTATACTGGAAAGGGTCTGATTGGGATGGAAGGGTCTGCCTGATGGGGTAAGGAAGGACAGTCTGACTTTTGAGAGCCAAACACATTCCTGGCTCTTCTTCTCTTTTTATAAAACACAACGATGTGGTCCGTGTACACTTGGTACAATGGGGTGTCACATCTTGATGCCCACACAGCTAGCACTTTGCCCTGACTTGACTCTTTCTGTCTGGCATCAACAAGAAGCAGGTAATCGGTGGGCAGGAATAAGTCACAGGCAACTGTGCAAACCGTCTTCAACCAATTATATTTCCTACCAATTCTTTCACCAAGGCAACGAAACAGCAACCAGCAACTGATGGTCTCTCTTCTCAGAAGCTGACAAGAAGGAACCTGGGACAGAACCGCAATTTGCTGGTAGGGAACTCAAATCTAGGCTGACAAAAGGTGTTGGGAGAGCCCTTCCAGGTAGACATGGTGCCCGGGGCTCTGCTGAACCCCAGAAAACAGCCATGAATGATCTGTCCAAGATGGAGGGGAACACAAGAAAGCAAGCATGAAGCCTATACTGGAAAGGGTCTGATTGGGATGGAAGGGTCTGCCTGATGGAGAAAGGAAGGACAGTCTGACTTTTGAGAGCCCCTTTGAGCCAAAGAGGAACCCACCTGCCCAGGCTTGACCACAGAGAGGGAGTGCTGTATGGGACAGCCACCCTATAGTTCACCAATCCCGGACACTGCCGACTGTGTAGTCTCAAGACCTACATCATCTGCCTTCCCCTACCCTGCTGTGCTAGAGACCTCCTCCGATTAGGCAGGGCTAAATCAGGAAATACGGAACAAGCAAAACGAGATTTCGGAACGCCTGTGTGACTTTCTTGTTTGTGTTGTCGCTTTACCATCGGTTTCTATGGCCTCAAACGAAATGCCAATGGAAACAGAAAATTAAAGCTGGGGACTATTTTCTTGGGCAGGCTGACATTTCATCTCAGAGGAGCCTCAGCTATGTGGCTACATAAAGCTATACGCCCTTCAAGCAACACGATGGAAAAACCCTTTGTCTTTGAATCACTCAAGTTTTAGAGAATGGCCAGGTTTTATTGCGCCATCCAGGCAAGTGGAAACTTGGGGCAAAAATGGATTGAGAGTCTTATCTTTGTCAGGATGCAAAAGGCTGGGTGTCCCGATGGTGATGACTAGAGACCGACAGGGAGGCATCGTCCACCTCCACAGATGGTGAGACAATGTCATAGTCTTAGCCAAGGCCCTTTCTCCTTCATCTTCTCCCTTCCAGCTTCCTTGGGAAGCCTACCTGCAAGCACACTGTGACTCCACATGGGAGAGAACTGCCCTCAGCCTGCCCTAGGATGCGCTACCTCTCCACATTCGATCAGAACTCAGCAAACCAACAGACATTTAATGAGCACTTACCACCTACCAGGCATGCTAACAAACAACCTTCGTAACCTCGTAGCTCCACCGTAGCTCATGTCTGCACAGGAAATAAACTCAAAGGCCATCACTGGGCTTTTAAGGATACAGAGTACAGGCTGAATCCTGCCCTGCCATTCAATCAAACCTGCAGACAAGGCTTCCCACAGATTCTTTCCCCAATGTCCTTGAAATGAAGTCAAAGGTTCTATACCAACCCACCCTTGCCCCTACCAGCCAGAAAAATAAGATGGTGCAGGTCTGTCAAAAGGAAGTATGAGAGAGGAAAAGAGAGAACTTTCTAGAAACTTCTCAGTGGCCACAGGGAGAGAGATATCTGCCATTTACTACCTCCGAGATGTGTTCTGGGAAGACGCCTGGGAGATTCGGGTGTGTCAGCAGGTCCAGATCTCCCTGTTACCAACCACAACAGTATCAGGATTGTCATCATGTTTTGTCTGTGTCGTGCATGCTTATACCCAAATATAGCATTATTCAGGGAACACAACTGCTAGGCAACAATTTGTTGAATACTATTTTTTTTTTAATGTCAGTTGTCAAGAAGAGACCCTGTCTACCTCCTAGAGCCAAGGTTTAAATGAGATAACACACACAGAAGCACGTGGGGATGTATGAAGCACAATACTGCATAAATGAATAACCCGTGTCTCCTCTACCCATCTTGGAACACTTAATCAGCATCACCTCCTACAGGTGAGCCCCACAAACAATTCAGGAAAATGCCAGGCAAGACTCATCACTGGGCAGGAGGGATACTCTGTGGGTAAGAGGGTTTGCTGCTCTTGGGGAGGACTGGAGTTTGATTCCCAGAAACCACACTGGACCGCTCACAAGGGCCTGTAACTCTAGCTCCATGGGATAAACACCCTCTTCTGGCCTTCAAGGGCAGATGTATATTCACAGAGACAGACATACATAAACATAAATAAAAATAAAATAGATCTGAATTTTTATGTTTTTAAGAGACTCATCACAGTGGTAGACGCAGTCCCTAAACTTAGAACATTTCTGTGGAAGGAGAAAGCCAAAGATCTGGGAGGATCTAAGAGGGAACACTAGGGGCATAAGAGAATGTTGAACAGGATGGCTGCACTATGTAATTTCAGACTTAGAAACCTTTAAATGGACCCCTGCTACAAAGGAGAAGTGGGGGTGGCCTCGGAGTTGCTGGAACAAACGCACACAGCACAGCCCCGCTGCACTGTGGTTAGTGGAGTGAGTGAAGTGCCCGGGGGGACTCGTTGCTATGGCTTAAGATTCCATCAACTCAACAAGGCCACGGAGCCTGGCACCAGGACTTCTGAGAGTCATACCACACCCTGGGTCATTTGTAGCACTTTGCTTCACTTTGCACTGCTGTTCCCAGCAGAGTGGTAACAGATGTGGGAGTGGGATGGGGGATGATCTACGAGATTGGAGACAGTACCACAGAGGGATGAACAATCGCAAGGAATGGGGGAACCCCAGCACCGAGTGGGCTGTGGGAATCAGGAAGGTGTCTCCATACAAGCTTCCAGAGTGAAAATAAACCCTACAGAAACAGATCAAGCAAACCCACCACTGGCTGGGATCTGGGGCAAGATGTTGTGTTGGGAACTAGGCTCATGTACAGGATGGGGAAAGGCATCAGTTTCCAAGACCTGGCCTAACCCACAAAGCAATGTACACAGAGAGAAAGGAAGAACAAGTGCCACCCATTTCCAGAGCCTGGGATGATACGTGGCCAGTCCCCTGTCCCCAAGCAGTAGTTTATACTGAATGACATTCCCAGCAGTTTCCCTCTATGACAGTCTAAGTCCCTATCATTTATACTTTTCCAATGTGATCTATGTCCAATACATCTTGCTTCAGAACACTAAACATGAAGGGTCTGAGTGCCATGCGTACAGCGTCCTCATGAAAACCACACACGGTATCATTGTGCTGAACTGTATGACAAGGGAGACTGACTCTCAAGGAAGTAACTGACTTAAGCCCTCATGGCTGATGAGAGCTTAGGGCCTTACCCCTAATCCCATGTAGGAATTCCTATGCTCCAGAGCCCATGGGCAGCCACCAGGATACCTAAGAGCTCAGAGGACTGTGTCAGCTCACAACCCTGCAATCTCCTGTCAGTGCAAGGTCCTGAGAGGAAAGTTTGAGCTCATCTACCCAGACCAGCAAGCATTCCTCCAGTGGGGAGTGGGAAATCAGAACACACAGCCCCACATTCTCATGGTTTAGGGCTCAAACTGCCGCATCTAGATGGAAGCAAGGTACAGTTATACACCCCAAGGCTGTATACGAATTCCACTCTGCTTAGGAAGTATCATTTAAGTCAGACATAGGTTCCATGTTTGTAATCCCAGCAGCAAGGAGTCTGATTTCTCCAAATTCAAGGCCAGCCTGGGCTCCAGAGAAATCTCTTGTCTCAAACAACACAGAACACAACAGAAAGGAGTCAGAGATTTCCCTGGAAGAAAGGAACAGGTGGAAGAAACAGCCTGGAGTCGGCTAAATTCTCTTCCATGGGACAAACATCTGTGGAGAGAAGTCGACAATGAAGAAGGAGCCAATTCCAGGTCTGGAGGCATGGCCTTCGGTCTTCTCCCTAGGATGTCTTGGCCTGTTGCCTCAGTCATTAACAGACTGGCTCAACCTGCTATTCCTTGGGACTATGTACAGAGGGGCTTAGAGTTCTCAGACCCCAACTAGAGAGCGAAAACAGCTGCCATCTGGAAGAGCTTTCTGCAGGAGACAAAAAAGAGCTGTGGCCATGAGCAAGTCATGGCCATGAGCAAAACTCTTTCCTTAAGAACTCTGATGTGTACAACCAAAGCTGTGGTCCTGTTACTTCCAATGGCTTCCCAACCCACCCCAAACTCACAGGGACTGATCTACTGTCTGCAGATGAGAGCTTCCTCCTAATATTAGAAGGACACTCCCAAGGCCATTGGACACAACAGGAAAGGGTGTCCAACATCCTTGGTATTCTAGAACATTCCTTCAGACACCAAAATGCACACACACTCAAGTCTCTTATACAAAATGGTACCGGGTCTAGGAAGAGAACCCACTGGTTGGGTGCCTACCCCGCTTTCATGATGCTCTGGTTCAATTCCTAGGACCACAATAAATTAATAAATATATCCGAACTTATCCATAGGTTAACTTTAATTCTGACTGTAATACAAGTGCTATACAAATGTCTACACGTGTTCAGGAGAGAACCAGTTTTTGTTTTCATTTTTTTTCTTTTTTTTTTTCATTCATTCATTTATGAGACAAGGTCTTGTAGAGCCCAGGCTGCTCTCAAACTCACTTTGTAGACAAGGGTAGGCTTGAACACCTGACTCTCCTACCTCTGCCTCTTGAGTGTTAGGATGATGGGTACACACAATACCCACTTGTCTCCCTATTTGATAGATTGACTCCTTTAGCTCAAACTTCTCAGATATTGGGGCCTACTGTATCTATAGAACTAAATAAATGGTTCTATAATACCATTTGTGTGCGCACACACATGTATGAAAGTCTACACACAAAAGAAGATACAATAAAGTTCAATGTATTTGGAGTGATTAGTTACTGTGAATAGTCCTCTCGTCTTCTGTTGTTGTTGTGTTTTAGAAATGATTCCCAACAAATGGCTTCTGCTCATAATAAAATACATGTGCTATTTAAAAAAAAAACAAAAAAATTAGACAAGCATCATTTCAATGGACTATCGATGGCCCTGATCTCATGGCCTCTTGCTTTGCTTCCTTAATTGGTTGAGCATTCTCAGATGACCAGGGACAGAGTGGTCATGCCTCTTTGTAGCAGATGGGAAGATTACTTACTGTATAAAAACTGCTACAAAAAAAAAACCCAAAAAACAAACAAACAAAAAAAACCCCAAAACCTCAGGATTGTATTTCTGGTTGAAAACTCACAGGATCCCCTCGACTGCAGTTGGAAGATGGAAAACAGCATTTGGGATGAAAATGCTTTTTTTTTTTTTTCATTGATTTGTGGGGCTTTGGGTGTATTTGGGGATGAGAGCAGGGGAGACTAGAGACAGAAGCAAAGTGCCTCAGAATAGTCTTGGTTCACAGGGACCAGAGAGGCCCTAGGGATGCCCTCTCTGCCTTCCCCATCTCCCCCACCACCCCCCTTTTTCTGTGTATGTATCTATGTCTCTGTCTCTGTCTCTGTCTCTCTGTCTCTGTCTCTCTGTCTCTGTCTCTCTGTCTCTCTGTCTCTGTCTCTCTGTCTATGTCTCTGTGTGTCTGTCTCTCTCTCTTTTTCTCTCTCTCTCTCTGTCTCTCTGTCTCTCTGTCTCTCTGTGTGTGTGTGTGTCCCTCTCTGTGTGTCTCTCTTTGTATCTCTCTCAGTTTCTCTCTCTCCCTCCCTCCCTCGCTCCTTTCCCCCACCTCTGCTGATTTCAGTTTGCCAAATTCAAATGTAAACAACTGCTTTCTGGATCCCATAGTCCTCAGAGTTCTGTTAGCAGACTCGAAGTCCCTAAGACCTCAGGCTATAAACTGACTTGGATGAACTCCAGCCAGCTCGTCTGTGGGGAATGGGACAGTGACACGCCTGTGCCACTAGCACCGTGCACTCCAGCTTCAACTTCATCAGGATCCTCTCCTCCAGGTGTCTCTCAAGAATGGCTTGAAATGAGGTAGAGACCGCCAGTCATCCTTCTGGGTCCAGGCGTGAGGACTTCCAGGACACAACGCAGGCTCACTAATGTAAACGCTGGGTAAATCCAGGGAGCCTAGGATGGGCTGGTCATCCCACTGCCATAGAATGTGCGCTGTGACGAAACCTTAGGCTCTCAAGAGCCCCCGGTTCAAGGTGACACAGGTGTACAACCATAACTCGCACATGTGCTAACACATGCCTATAACCCAAGCCTCCTTGTCAGGCCGCAGCTGACCTTTCCCTCCTAATTTTCTCCTCCAGACAGTTCCCACAGTCCATTTTGTCACCATGAACACGTCCTCTACCTCTATATTCAGATCCATGGAGTTTACAGAGACAGTCCTGCTATGTTAATATGTTAACGTATGTGTTAACATATGTTTCATTGGTTAATAAAATGCAATCAGTAGCTATAAAAGGGTATGCCTTCCCCAGATCCCAATGACCTTGTTCTTATTGTAACATTGCTATGGCTTGGGTAAGTGTCCCCCAAGGACCCATATGTCAAACACTTGGGTCACCAGTCCGTGAGTCTAGAGGGAAAAGATGGAACATTGAAGAAGAAAGGCATCATGGGAGGAAGACCATGTGATGGAGGTGCCCTTGAAAGATAAGCCAGGGACCTGATTGTCCCTCTCTCTGCTTTCTGGCTTCCAGGAGGTGAACAGGCTTTGACCTGAAGCTTCTGAAGCTACAAAACTAAATTACTAGCCACCCCCTATCACTGGAGATGAATCTCAGGATCTTACAGGTGATAGGCAAGGGAGGAGACACCCTCTACCCTTTGTCATTCATTCATTCATTCATTCATTCATTCATTTTGAGCAGGGTCTCACTAAACTGGCTAAGCTGGGCCTTGAACTCACTGTCCCTCTGCCTCAGCCTCCCAGTGATTACAGGCATCTACCTGCATTCTCTGTATACTCTAAGGAAGGGTGCTGAGCA
>JADRCC010555252.1:0-10999 GCA_019843855.1 Hylomyscus alleni | reverse complement strand
AGGCCACATAACATTTGCTATTACCAACGAGCTTCTTAGAGAATGAATTCCTTAAATTAAAGAACTTAGAAGCAAATTAAGATCTTCTAATGGATATATTTTTTTCTTCCACTTTTGTTAAACCAAATTTTATTCACAATGCTGATTTTTTTCCTCCCCTGAGATAGATTAGTGACTTGTATCATACCTTAGTGTTAATCTCAGGGTTTTTTTTTTTTTTTAAGTAAAAATTAAAAGAAAAAAATTCAGAATTCAAGTATATGAAATAAGTTGTAAACCATGAAAGTAGTATTTGAGTGATCAAATATGAAAGTATGAGTATAAAATGATACTGTTTTTCTGTGTGTGTGTGTGTGTGTATGTGTGTGTAATATCTGTGTGTATACAAAGGTTGGAAGATGTTGTATATCTTTTCTTTATCAATCTCTGCCTTAATTTTTGAGGTGGTTTCTTTTACTGAATGTCTTAGTTAGGTTTCTATTGCTGTGAAGAGACAACATGACCACAGCAACTCTTATGCTGTCAAGCATTTAATTGGGACTGGCTTACAGTTCCCGTGGCAGCTACCTTACCATCATGACAGGAAACATGGCAGCATGCAGGCAGACATGGTGCTGGAGAAGGAGCTGAGAGTTCTATAATCTAGATCTGAAGGCAGCTGGGAGAAGACTGTCTTTTGCAGGTAGCCAGGAAAAAACTCTGATTTCACACTGGGCAGAAGCCTGAGACACCTCAGAGCCCACCCATGGTGACACACTTCCTCCAACAAGGCTACATTTCCAATTAGTACCACTCCTTATGGCCAGCCATTCAAACAACATACATCTTTAGGGGTGAAAACCATTCAAACCACCGCACTTTCTGGCTAGGCTGGCTTGCTAGCCAGTGAGTGGTGTTTGTCTCTGTCCTTGAATACCAGAGTCTACCTGGTACACTTGGCCATGCTCAGCTTGATTTACATGGATACTCAAATCCTCTCCCTTGCAAAACAAGGTCTCCTAGCGACTGAGCGTCTGTCTCCCCACTGTCTCCCCAGTCCCAGCTATTCTGTTTCACTAAGTTAATTCTTCCTTGTGCTCCTTCATTCCCATGAGCCTGATAGAAGTTAAATATCTTGCCAAGATTGTCCTCGTGGGTGTGTACATGCACGCGCACGAGCACACACACACACACATGCACGCACGCACACACGCGTGCACACACACACAGAGGAATGGGTAGGTGGGTAGGTGGGTGGGGCAGCAGTGGGCTTGTTCAGGTGTCTGGTTTCCATCACAGTCTGTGCTCATCTGGTTCTTCCTTCATGGGCTCATGCCTGTGCAGAGATAGTACTGAAGAAAATGGAATCCCTTCACCTTCGGTGAATACTGGTTTTTATCCGTCTTCACCTGTATCATCATTCTGCCCCTCTGTGGTATGTCTGTGCATTCAGGCTTACAGTTTAGAAGAATGGTAGTCCCTGGCACAGCAGTGCATGTCTGCTTTGTGGGAACTGTAAATGGAGACTTGCACTCTAAAGCAGTGGTGGGAAGCAGTTCCTGTTCCTTTCTTTCTTGTCATCAGTGCTGTCCGTTGCTTTTGCTTTTGTCCTCCCCCACCCCTTAGGTTTGTTAGGAACTGCTGGTCCGCCTCAGGCTCCACTGACCTGGCTTGTAGCACGGCTCCTAGGTATGCCTGTAACTCAGGAGGAAGCCTGTCTTCCAACTCCCACCAGCTCTCTCCGTATCTGAAGCCCTTGTGAAGTCCAGCAGGAAAATAGTCCAGGAGAGGTTTTATTCCTGTGTCCAGTTTGTTTTTATCTTCAGTGTTCAAAGCCTTTTTTTCCCCTTCCATTTCCAGGTAGATGTAACCCCTTGAAATGCTAATTCTACCACAAAAGGTGGAAAAGGGGGTTTTGATTTTTCTAAAAGCCCTACAGGCTGAAAAGCATCATTCTAGTTTCACAAATGAGAATTTCTCCTTGACAGCTTCCAGTTCCCTGGTGTGCCTTCATACTGCCCTGCGGGCAGATTCTATCCCCCTCCAGGAGCCTAGATTTCAGGCTTCTCTCTCACATACTTGCCTCAGCAACTCCCGGACTGAGAAAGCCCAAAGCCTTTAGGAAACCTTTGCTTTCCTCTTTAAAACCTGTACTCAAATGTAAAAAAAAAAAAAAAAAAATAAGAAGAATAAAGTAAAACTACCTACTAGCACCATACCATGATGCCCACCATCTCTCCTGACCTCACACCTTTACTGTGAAAGACGGACAGACTTCATTCTACCTCACAAAGCCAAACAGCTCTGTAGAAAAACAATTTTCTTTTTCTTTCCCTTAGCCAAACTTTCCTGACTCCTGAACAACAATTGTCTTTGCAACAATATGCTAGTGGGTGCCTGGTGTTTTTCTTGGAGAAAAAGCAGTTACTTGACCCTTGACCTAGCCTTGCTCCCCGACTCAGTCACTTGACCCTTGACCTAGCCTCCGCCCCCCCCCCCAACTCAGGCAGTGTTGCCTGTCCTTTCCAGGAGCAGCCAACACTTTTATCCACTGAGTCATCTCTCTCTCCCTTCCTTGAGTTGTCAGCTTTTAGTCTCTATCTCATTTGTCCTGTGAGGAACTGACACCAAGGCCCCTTGAAACACTTTCTTGACTTGGTTTCCAACACATTGTAAAAATCTTGATTTTTTTCCTGGTTTTGTAGCTTCTCCCTGAGCCTGACATGTAACTGACCTCTCCGCTTTGACCTCCTCCTTATGTGCATGTCCAAGGGTTTAGTTGCTAATATCAGCCATGCCAGTGAATCTAGTGTTCAGCCTTGGCTTCTCTCCTGAAGTTGAGATTTGTATGTGTTTAGCTTTATGGACAGCACCTCTACTTGACAGTTCGACAGTCATTCCACAGTTACTGCTCTAGATCTGAATTTTGGAACACCCTGTCTGCCACTAAGCTCGTTTTGTACTTTTCACTGACAGAGCTAATGGCAGCTACAGCATTTCTGTTACACTAGTTGAAAGCCTTGACTTTGCTTCATCTCTCATTGCCTGTGTCCACTGTGACTCTTCCTTTTCCTCCTGACCCCTTTGAGCAGATAACCCTCACCTCTTGCCCTGGCAGTAGTCTCCAGCTCACCATATTTGGTACATGTCCTTATGTAATCTAGTCTTTTTGTTTTTTTTCTAGTTATACAAAGCCACACATTTTAAATCACGCTCATCTTCAGAAGCTGCTTTTATCTGGCACTCAGCTCCAATAGTCCCATACTGTACTTCAGTTAATCAGAAAGCATGTTAAACATCCGCCAGTGCCATGGTCCCTACTGAGCCCTCTGGGATATTGGATAGGACACATCCTTGCTTACTTGCAGACCACGACACTAAAGGTTGGCTAGAAAAGCCTCTGAGGAGCTGGAGAGATGGCTCCAAGTGGTTAAGAATGGTTACAGCTCTTGCAGAGAATCCGAGTTTGGTTCCTGGCACCCATGTCAGTTGGCTTATAAATGCCTTGGAACACAGTTCAATGTGATGAGATATCCTTTTCTGGCCTCTACAGGCACTCACAGTCTGTATCACTCACATACCCCTGCATGGACATGTGTACACACACAAACACACGCACATGGACACATGTGTACACAATGTGTTCATGTACACACATATGCACACCCATACACGGATATATGCACACAAACACACACACACACATGCATGGACATGTGTGTGCATCTGCACAGGTACACGTGTGCACACACATGCACACGTGCATGGACACACATACATGTACATGCACACAGAAAGACACAGGCACGCACACTAAAGGGCCTCATGTGAAAAACTGTAGTGATGAAGCTGATCCTAAGGTCGAAATGCAGCGGTGTGTGTGTGTGTGTGTGTGTGTGTGTGTGTGTGACTTGTACAAGCCAGTGTTATACCACCATAGAAAGTAATAAAGCACTCAACATTTGCTGTAACCTGGATGAACTGTAACCAAGCTAAGTGAAAGCCTTGTACAGAGTGCCTTGTACTGTATGATATAATGTATATGAAATATCCGGAGAGTGCTGGGGACTTGGGTACAAAGTTAAAAGCCCTGGTTGTTCTTCCAGAAGACCCAGGTTCAATTCCCATGCCCACAGGGCAGCTTACAATCATCTATAACTTCAGTTCCAGGGGATATGACAGCTTTTTCTAGCTTCTGGATACCAAGCATGTATGTGATGATGGTATGTAGGCAAACCAGCCATACATATAAAATAAAATAAAACAACATTAAAAAAAATCTGGGCTCCATAGAACCACAGACATAAGGTAGAGTGTGGGTACCAGATAATGAGAGAAGAAACCGTAGGAAATAACTAATGGGCTCAGTATTTCTTGTCTGTATTAGATGGTTCTCGATCGTGTACTTGAATGGGTGATTGTATAGTGCTAGTTGTTTTATGCCAACATGATACAAGCTAGAGTCATCTGAAAGGAGGGGACCTTGTGTGAGAAAATGCCTCTAGAAGACTGGCCTATAGGCAAACATATGAGACATTTTCTTGATTGATTGGTATGGTAGGGCCTAACCCACTGTGGGTGGTGCTGCCCCTTGGCTGGCAATCCTGGGTTGTAGAGAAAGGCAAGTTGAACAATCCAGTAAGCAGCATTCCTCTGTGGTTTTGCTTCAGCGTCTGCCCTGACTTCCCTTCATGGTGGGCCTCATCTGTAAGATGAAGCAGACCCTTCTCTCCCCGAGCTGTTTTCTCAGAGCAATAGAAACTCAACCAGAATGGTTTATGACTCATTTTAATAAAGGAAAACCAAGACAAACCACAGCTGCTATGAGGGTGGAACACATGTCGTGGTTGAGAAGTGAACAGGGGAAGTGTCAGAGACAAGGTTGAAGGGACAGGTGAAGTGACACTAGTTTCTAATGAGGGTGGTGTGTTCACCCTGGTAGTGTGATAACAGCAACTGAACCTAGGGGGTGTGGAGAGATTGGAGGTCAGATAGCCAGCGTCAGGACAGCAGTGGACCCCAGGTGCATGGGAACCAATGGAGGCTGGCATACTTCTCAGCCAGGTGAGGAGTGGGAAGGACTTACTGTGGGATCAGAACCAAGCATGGTGACAGGATTCCCAGGATTGTGTGGATAATGACGTCACCACCTGAGGTGGTGAGCACAGGCAGGGTTAGCAGGTGAAAGGTGCTTTTAACGCTGATCTGATAAGGTGTACGGTAGCTATAGAAGCTGGGTCTTGCTTGATAATTGGAAGACATGGACAGAACCCATGTCTACTGCATGAAAAGAAGCATATCGTTTTCATTACTTAATTACTCTAACCCAAGCCGTTCATTATATCTAGTTCACTGTAATTTTTTGTGCAGACTTATTTATTCCAATATAAAGCTGAGTTGTGACCGTAGAGATAGACGGTCTTATTGAGAGTGCAGAGAACTTCCAAGTAGCAGAGCATGTTTTTTAAAAAAAAATCATGTGCATTATTACTTTGGAAATGTAGCTATTTTCATGAGAGAAATTTTTATGCAGCTCCTTGTAAAACACATTGAAACACAGCCTGTCCGTATCGAAGTGCTGGAAATGGCTCTGTTGTCACCAGTTGGCCGAAGGTGGATCTTTTGCTGCCGTGGACTAGGCTTTCTGGGATCTGAAATGGATTCGTATGGAGTGGGGAGCTTTTTAAAAAACTGAAGATGGTAATTTAGACAACACACAAGGGACAGGACCAGGAAGAGCCTCGAAGTCTTAGTGTCATTGGCCAGTGTCACAGCCAGTCTTCCCCAACCTTGATAAAGGTGATGTACACCGCAGTGAACAGGCCTCTGTCCCTCTACAGGGTTGTGGGTGAAGCTTGAACATGTGTTTAATTTTGCTGACTTTTATCGCACTCTAATGTTTCTAATTTCTTGGATTTTTTCCCCAGGTTACTTGTCTGCAAGACTTTTTTGGAGACGATGATGTTTTTATTGCATGTGGACCTGAAAAATATCGTTATGCCCAAGATGACTTTGTCCTGGATCATAGCGGTGAGGCACTTCATTGACCATCTTTGTAGCTCCCGAAAAGAAAGCTCTGAATTTAGAGACTCGGATATGTTAGCCTAGAAATACTGGAGAAAGCTGACCAAGCATGAGCAGTGTTCACAGTGTTCACCTGTAGCTTCAGGAGGCTGAGGCAGAAGGGTCACTTGACTCCAGGAGTTTAAGGTCAACCTTGTCAACGTACTAAGAATATATTGAAGGATAATAAACTGTCCATGGTAATTATATGAGATTTCTTTTTATGTCATTGTTTTGTTTTAAAACATGCTTTAAAAAACATACATTGTTTATATATTTATAGAAATAACTATCTCATGGGTGGGATGAAAATGTTCATTTCTTTATTTTTACCTATTGATGGAGTTCGTAACCATTATTTCCATGATTCCAAATGATACTGGCTTTAGGGAAATGGCTCTATACTATTGTCTTAATTCTGTATACCTACTCTAGTAGAAATTATTGTTTTAGCTGATAGAAAATCAACCTCATTTGTAAGTGAGTGAAATTCAAGTAGATATATTTTACAAAAGGAAAGAGAGATTAGAGCTATAATCTCACCCTTTTTTTATTGTTTTTGTATTTTTGTTTTGTTTTGTTTTTTTTTTTCGAGACAGGGTTTCTCTGTGTAGCCTTGGCTGTCCTGGAACTCACTCTGTAGACCAGGCTGGCCTCGAACTCAGAAATCTACCTGCCTCTGCCTTCCAAGTGTTAGGATTAAAGGCGTGTGCTACCACCGCCTGGCAATCTCACTCTTTTATAAATGAGGAAGATGCCTTTTAGAGATCGTGATGGACAATCGAAATATATCACCAAGAAGTCGAGGTGCATATGCTTATTTAAATTTGGGAATGCCTGGTCTCAAAGAAGTGGCTCAGCAGCTAAGAGCCCATTCTGCTTTTGCTGAGGGGCCCAAGTGTGTTTCCTAGGATCTTCATTGCAGTGCTCACAACTGTTTGTAATTGCAGTATTAGTGGATAGGATGCCCTCTTCTGGCCTCAGTGGGTACTGCACTTAGATGCACATACCCACAAAGACACACACACACACACACACACACACACACACACACACAGATACACATATTTTAAAAATATGATAAATCATCTGGACAGTGGTGGGTACACACCTCTAATCACAGACCTCAGGAAGTAGAGGCACACAGATCTTTGAGGTTGAAGCTACCCTGATCTACATAGTGAGTTCCAGGACAGCAGGGCTACACAGAAAAGCCCTGTCTTGAAAAAAGCACAAACAAATAAATAAATCATCCGAAAAATTGATAATGGACACCCTCTGTATTGTTAAACTGTCATGTGTAATTTTTTTTATTTTCCTATGTGTTTCCCAAGTACTTGCCTACTATCAACCCTTTGTCAACCAATGTCCTCGCTCATTTCAGTTTTCACCTCTGCTCATTTCCTTAAAGGTCTCTATATTGTATCATTCTGCTGGAGTGACTTTTGTCAACCTGTAACACCACTGGGAAGTCTTTAATTATAAAGCTGTACTTTTGTGTCCTCTGTGCTGATGATCTACCCTGTTCCTGTAACACCGAGATCGACTGAAACATTCCTTTACCAATCAACTCTATTTTACATCTTTATTAACTTTAACTTTTAGTTTCTGAATGATTTTGCTAAATAAGTAGACATTTTGAAAGTCAAGACACTGAAACTAAATTCCGAGTTGTAGCTTTTAGTGTTTAAAGTGGTGTAGTGCAAAAAGCCAAGCTCCATACAGAGAACAAGAGACACTTTATTCTGGAGCCAAATATGAACGAGTGTGGCCCAGGAACACAGATTCGGGTTACTCCAGTTACCTCGGCAACAGTTTCATGAAGTTTCTAGAGGAGCTGAACAAAGAAAGCCACAAACCAAGACAGTTTTAAAATATATTAGTAGGAATATCAGGCAGACAGGTGTCAGCAAAGCAGGAAGACATATGCTAGAGGCCTCAGATGCTAAAAAGATTTGCCTGACAGTCGCACACAGGTTGGCAGTAAATGGTTATTAGGGGGCTAAGGTAGCCCAAGGCAATCTGGCCCTGTCTGTGCATCCTTCTAACTCTCCACAATCAACAAAGTTCTAATCAGTAAAGGGTAGTGACTTAGTCACTGTAGTCACACGGTGGTGCTAACGGCAGCAATAACAACAAGACATCGTAAGTGCTTGCTAAGTTCTTACTCTGTGAGTATAGGCAGGGCAGTTGATGCTTTATCTGAGGTAGTTCAATTATCTGGCTTTTGTGGCTGTTGATGAAGATGGCCTCTAATAGATTTTTAAAAATGAGTCCTATTGATTTTTACCCCATCTCAATTTCTAGTTATTTAACCTTCAAAGTGGGATCGATAGGGATATCTTGTAAGATTTTGTGAAGATTAACTGAGTTAATCTGTCATATAGCTCGGGGAGGGGGGTACCCCATGTGTCTTGCTGCTTTTGCTGTTGTCAGCTTTGTAGCACATCTTTACGTGGTGAAGTTGTACGGTGAGAGAGCATCTCATTTTGGATTCTATCACAAATACACTTACGAGAATGCAAAGGTTTTTATAAACGTCTTGTAATTGTCTTGTCTTAAGGGCTTCAGCTTTGAATGTCACACGTTAAAGATCACAAATTAAAGCAATAACAAAAGTCAAAGGAAACAAAACATATCTTTAAAAGCGCACCAAAACAGTAAAGAGAAAGAAAAAAAGAGGAAGGAATGAAAGAATCTGGTGTGGTGGTGGATGATTTTAATTCCAGCAAGTGAGATAGAGGCAGACAGATCTGTGAGCTAAGGCCAGCATGGTTTACATAGTGAGTTCCAGGCCAGCTAAAGCTACATAGTGAAAGCTTGTCTTAAACATTCAACATGCATAGGATTCTGCTAAACCAGTAGTTCTCAACCTTCCTGTCTTCATTGCTACTTTTTAACTGTAATTTTGCTGTTATGAACTGTAGTGTAAACACCTGTGTTTTCCCCCATGGTCTTAAGCGACCTATGTGAAAAGGTCATTTGACCTCAGAAGGGTTGTGACCCACAAATTGAGACCCACTGTGCTAAACTAATCTTGGTTAGATGACAAGTCTCTCCTGATTGCTAAACCCGGGTGTGTTTCTGAAGTTCCAGCTTATTGAGTTTGTTTTGTTACATCCTGCTCATTAGAGGAACATTGTCACTAAAATGTTTAACAGTCTACAGTCTGAGCTTTTGAGACAATGGAACACAATCCATAATACTAATGTGTTAGCTGAAAGTGGCGCTGCCCCATTTATATAAGGTTTGATTAGAGCCTTTCAGATGTTAACTAGGCTCCCCTGGTGTGTCTCCCCTGATTAGGATACTTCACATGTTAATTTACCACCCGTGGGATATAGATTAAAATTAACTCACATTTTAATCTTTTTTGCATAAATTGAAGTATTTTGAAGTAAATGATAGACAATATGTTATCTAATTTATCCCTTACAGCACGCCTATGGAGCACATTTTATTCTTACGCTAATATGTTAGGGAGAAATACAGAGGCTGGAACATAAGCGGGGTCTTCCTTCTAGTTAGCAAATGTGGAGACTATGACTCACTCATCCCGAGCCCGCCTGACTGCAAATCCTGTGATCTTAATTACTCAAATGTGAAGTGGTGATTGCAGCTGTAATGTGGTTATCCAAATACTGTTTTATTTGGCGGATTATGGAAAGGCCAATATTATTGTTTAAAGGTACTTTTCTCCATTTTGCTTTTCCGTGCTTTGGAGAGATGGGTAGCTAGACAGCGAATAGATCATAAGTCAGAGTTTCATGTCCTTTTGAAGTAAGATAGGCAGGGACTTGAGGACAATAAAATTACGGTCTGTGCTGCCTATGAAAAAAGCTGCAGCTTATCTAAATGATACTGTGCATTTGCTTAGGACAGTGGAGTTCTGTGCCCAGTGACTCAGTCCAAACAATGACGTGTCACAGATGTGTGTTTTAACAGATGATGTAAGCCTCACATGTACTTTCGGGACAGTTGCTGCATATGTTGAATATATGAAGCGCGGGGGCTGCAGCTCACCAAGTCCTGGGTTCAATTTATAGCACTGAAAAAAATAAAAGGTGGGATGAGAAGGAGATTGTCAGGTAATTCCAACAGGACTGAGGGGTGCCTTGGTAAGGTGCACGATGTGTAAGTGTGAGGGCCTGAGTTCAGATTACCAACACCCCCACAAAATGCCAGGCATGATGGCTCATGTGTCTGTAACGCCAGTATTGGGAGATGAACACTAGCGGATTCATAGAACTCATTGGCTCAGCAGCCTAGCAGAGTTGGATCCCTGAGTTAAGTGAGTTTACCTCAGTTAGGTGGAGAGTGACTGAGGAAGACCACTTGCTTCCTGGAGTCATGTGGTTGCACATACACTAGTTAACGAGCAGCTAGCTATAGTCACGTGTGGTATGTTTGATCACTGCTAATATCTGCTGGACTTACAAATGCACTTCTGTTCTTGACAGAGTGCCGTGTCCTGAAATCATCGTATTCTCGAGCCTCAGCCGCTAAGTATTCTGGATCCAGAAGCCCCGGGTTCTCCCGCCGCAGCAAGTCACCAGCTTCAGGTAATAACAGGGACTCCGCGGATGGTCTTAGAGGGAGGACTTCTCCTTAGCTTTCTCACAATGTTAGGAACTTAACAGCCTTTGCCAGCTTGTGTGCAGCCATGTTCCAGAACAATGATAGACAATAAGATTTGTAAGTCAAACCCCTTAGACCTGTCTTCCAGAGGTCTCTCAAAGAAGTCCTGCACTTGGTTTTGACACATTTTCTTGCAGACCTCACTGTCTGGTTTTCCATTCGTATGCACATAAAAGTACTTCCCATTTTGAGCACTGTATACTGCATTTTGAATTCTGTGCTTCATAATTGTGGATATTTATCTTCTTAAAATTACTTCTTATTGGTGTAACACACACACTGTTCCATACAGAAATATATTTTTGCTTCAGAGATTCCA
>JADRCC010555245.1:3236-14958 GCA_019843855.1 Hylomyscus alleni | reverse complement strand
GAGGACACGCTCTGAGACTGTACTATTCCAAACAGCTGAGACTGGCAGGCAGAGAAGAGACAGCAATCGTCTTCTTAAGGAGAAAAAGGGATCTAATCTGTAATATCACCAGCTTCTTCAGTGTAAATACATGACCTGGCTGATTTTAACCTACCACTGAAATGTCTCTGAGCACAGATCCACAAAGAGGATTATGCCATCAGTTCTCATAAAACAGCACTCAATACATCATGAGAGAATTATGTATATATATTATATATATATAATATATATAACTATATATACATACATCATATGTATATGTATGTGTATAAGATATATATGTATATGATGTATATGTATATGTGATGTAGATGTAGATGATGTATATGATATATCTGATATATCTGATATATCTGACATATATGTATGTATATGTGTGTATGATGTATATGTATATGATTTATATGTAGATGTATATGATGTATATGTATATGTATATGTATATGTATATGTATATGTATATGTATATGTATATGTATATGTATATGTATATGTATATGGTGAGTGATGAGTTGCCCTCACCTTACTTATCCTAATATACTAGAATGGAATAAAGGGGGGACAGGAATGTGTGTGTGTGTGTGTGTGTGTGTGTGTGTGTGTGTGTGTGTATTACATGCTGTCTTGTTTTAAGTACATTTTTTCTGATGAGGAAATTGATGCTCAGAGAATGTATATATGTTATCTTGCCCAACACCACTCAGCTGTGAAGTAGAGATTTACTTTTGCCAAAGGCCCCCCATTTCTATTGTCCAAGGCACAGAACTAGCATGTGAGAATCTTTCTTATTGGCCAAGCTCTGGTTGACTCCTAGGTCCCAGTTCTTTCAGCCTATCAAGCTATTATTATGAAGGAAGGGCTACAAAGGATGCTCACAGTAAGTCTAGACATCAGCTGTATAAATCTGAGCCAAGATCTTCCTCCTACTTAGCTTGTTGGGGAAATTCAAGTCTGACTCTGAACTCACTGACAAAATTCTCTGGGCTCCAGCTTCTTTAAAAGGAAAAGGTCTAGGTTTTCAGGATGACTCCTGCCTGGCAGCTGAGGAAGAGCCACAGTGACCCCCTAGGAGAGCAAGGCTACAAGAAGCCAGTTCAACAACCAGTTTGGCTGCAAAGCTCTCTCACTTCCTCTTTAGGTGTATTTTCCTCCTTCTGATTTTCTTTTTCGTGACATTCTGAAGTAATGCTGATGAGGGCGGGAGGAGGTGAGCCGAGCAGGGGGTCTGGTAGTGACCTGCCCCAGAGTTCTGTCTGGCAGGCTCTAGTACAATGCAAACCACCAGGGCTATTCATATCCACGAGGGAAAGGCTGACAAGCCAACAGCATAATTACCATTTAGTCATCATATCAACTGGTTTCCAGCTTCTTCCAAAAATGGGGAGATTGGGGAGAACAGGGAGAACACAAAGGGGGAGTTGGAGGTTCCTTCCTTCCTTCCCTTGTTATAACAGGTAGCAGGTCAAACTCAAGGATTCCGGGGCCCCAGTCAGGCAATAGACAAGGACTTCAATGCCAATCCAGGGCAGCCACGCCAGGCTGTTCCTGTACAGTTTCCTTTGTTAAATCTTAAGCTCCACAGGGGCACAGGCTACATGGGCTAGACAGGCAGGGCTAGCCTGCTATCTCCAGCTTCTGAGAAGAGGATGAGTGTTCTGGGCTGATGCAGAGAAAGGAAGTGAGCCTGCCACCCTCTTTGGCATACACACTCGAGATTTCTGAGGCACCCTGCCCAGGTCCACCTTGGGAGAATGAAGGAGCTTGGCTTCTGAGGATTTAGTATCTAGACAGGGATGTGTTATGGTTTTTTTTTTTTCCTCCCCCCTGGTACCAGCTTGACTGGCAGCCTGGGCAAAGAAGAGCCCATTCTAAATGTTCCCCGGGGTCCAGAATGGAACTCATTACATCAAACCTGCCGGTAGCCAGCAGCTCTGCTTTGTGAGCTGTGAAACAAATGTTTATCCACCACTCAGTGCGGTTCAAAGCTATTTAAGGAGCTCAGGGTGCTGAGCTGCAGGCAAGAACTGTGCGTGCAAGGCCAGCACTGGCACCAAGCAAGGCAGGCAGATCTGGGTCCCAGAGCCTCCAGCCTGCCTGATCCAGGACTCAGCCAAGGGCAGGGCAATGACCAGGGGACTGGCTTCTTCCTCTGAGTTACAAGCTTACATTTCTTTACCAGCTTTTCCCTCTCCTTCCTCCTATTCCTCTGTCACCTGCCTTTTCTCATGCCTTCTTTTGTCTTTCTTTCTTTTATGATTTTCTTTTTCGTCCTTTCCCCCTTCCTTTCTTCCTTCACTCCTCCCTTCCTTCCTTTCTGCTTTGCTTACTTCTCTTTTATTCTTCGCTTGAAGACCTGTGGCTCCATGATTATACTGCAGGGATCTGTAATAATTTCTGTTTCCTTGATGAAACCCACAAATGAACAAGACATCTTTGTCTACCTACATGGAAAGCCCTACGACGCGATCACTGTTAAAATAAATTAAATGAATGCGTAAAAAAAATAAATGGAAGAGTCAGCCAAATTACTATATAATTCACAGTCTAAGACCAACACAGCACAGTGTGACCCCAGTGATCATCAGCTAAACATACTCACCATAGAGCCTGTGAGGTCTTCTGAAATGATGCTTGCATCCATCATTCTCTGACTGAGCCACTGCCTTCTGACCACAAAGTACAGTGCTTTTGTTTTGGAAAGGGCTGTGACGATCATGGGATAACCTGAGGTTACACCCCTAGTTGTATTGATTTTCCTAGGAGGGTTACTCAGCTTAGGTATAAGTGGCTTTTGCTTTGAGACAAGTTGAGAGGTTTCAGCAAGACTACCTAGAAAGTTATGAAGCAGGAAGAGGAAGTGGTCTTCCCTGCCAAAGACTCAACATGGCTAGTCTCAAGCACTGCCTGTTATGAAGTCACAAATACTGTGATTATCTGTGGTGGTCTAACCAACTACCTAAAACAGCATCTCTCAATGAGAATCAGAACCAATTATGCTCATACATCTGGATATTGCCTGAGGTCAATGAAGCAGCTCTTAATGGGAATCTCCTAGCTGTGAGTAAGGCATTGCTGGACTCTGGTCCTTCTGAACCTCTATAGGAAAGACATAAAAAGCCAGGGCTTTGAGGCATCTTTTTTTCTTCTTGTGGTCTCTGTGTGTGGAAGCATCAGGGTGGAGAGATTCT
Source organism: Hylomyscus alleni (assembly GCA_019843855.1). Lineage (NCBI taxonomy): Eukaryota > Metazoa > Chordata > Mammalia > Rodentia > Muridae > Hylomyscus > Hylomyscus alleni. Next base: position 11,728 of record JADRCC010555245.1, on the reverse strand, counting down.
TGCAAGGCAGCTGAAGCCTCCCAGAGCAAGCCTCCCAGGAGAGAACAAAAGGAAACCTTCCCTAACTAGCCGTGGAAATCACAGAGCATTGGTATTGGCAGCATACTAATAACGCTCTGAGGCCATGGCAAGTCTGTAAAGGACTTTCAACAGGGGGAGACTTGGCTTCTGTGTGTGTGTGTGTGCACATGTGCATGTGGTGTGCCAGTATATGCACATGTGTATAATAGAGGCCAGAGGTCAGTATTGGACATCTTTACCAATCACTCGTCACTCTATCTTCTTGAGACAGGGTATCTCAGGGAACTTAGAGAGGGTCAATTCAGTTAGACAAGCTGACCAGCAAACACCAGCGATGCTTCTATCTCCACTTCCCAGCGCTAAGGTCATCACACCTTGTTTTGTTTTGTTTTGTTCTGTGTTTTTGTTTTGTTTTAAATATAATATGGCTAGAGCTCAGGGCCTCATGCTTGCATGAGAAACACTTTGCCAACTGAGCCATTCCAAGCTCCTGCCTTTTGACAGGATGAATCCAAAGATGTCTTCAGCCTTCACATCGTGTTGCTTCTAAGGCTCAGGTCAGGGTGCAGTCTTGTTGAGAACTTGTGTGGCAGCTAAGCACAGACATATCAGCCAGACTCATACCTTGTCTTCCTTGTACAAGGTGACAAATTGTTAGTATTCCAAACCTTGGTGTCCTCATCTCTAAAATGGGAATGATATTTCTACATCATTAAAGATAAGAGTTAAATTATCAAGTATGAACCACCTAAAGCCGCTGTCATGTGACCGCCATCTGTAACTGTTAGCTGTTGTTACTCTTCCCATTCTGTAGGTGGGACAAACAAGAACGACTGGCCTGTCACATAGGTAGGGTTTAAACACAGTTCCAGTAGATTTCAGAGCAAAATTTCTCTGTGTGATCCTGAGGGCAACACATCTTCTCCAATACACAAGACTCCTCCTGACCTTAAAGTCCCTCTAAGGATTTGGATTTGGAGATTATGAGCTTAGGGCTTTGGGGGACAGTCCCACTCAGGAAATGAGCTCTGGACTTGTGACCCATCTTCTCCTTCAACATGTAAATACAGCTGGGAGAGCCATGGCTTCTCATTGGGCCATCTTGTACACTTCTGACCCTTGGATGTTGAGAAGGAAGAAATGCAAGAAGAATGGGCCCCACAAGAGAGATGGCACTCGGTGATACTTTTGCACATAGGAAACAATATTAGAAGTGCCTTTTTTTAAATAAAAGGAAGACAGGGGCTTTGGAGATCAGGAGTCTCGGTTTCTGCCCACATAGATCTCATGTGGATGTTTTCAGAGTCCAAGGGTCCAAGGGTGAAAGACCAGATGGGTCACTGTGTCCTGAACATGTGTCAGTCAGAAATCCAGTTCCACAGAGTAAAAGGGAGTGGCTTTGATCTATTGCTCCATGGTAAACATGTTTAAAGTGGATGCAATTACCACAGCTCCAGCATGGAGTCAAGATGGGTGAAATGTCATGGCTGGCCGTGCTTCCTTCATATCAGTGTGCCTTCTAGTCAGGCACATTCACAAATTTGGAAATATATAGTATATGTATGTGCCCTGGGCTGATAAATGAGGTCTCACATACACACAGGGAGTCCTTGCCTGATGTCTACCCCATACAGAGTTTTAGATACGCAGCTGTCACTAGACAAAGCTATAAGGCATGCAGATGCTCCAGTTCTACACACAGAGACCCCAGCACAGAGTACTGCTTAGATTTCCATGGCCTCTGCCAGAAGACAAACTGTCCTCTTTGGCTCCTAGAACACACAGCTTCTCTAAGAATCTACTACCAAACAGCCTTTGGCCCTGAGCAGCCTCTAGCACTAAGCTCCTGGGTACCATGCTTGTATGTAAACATCTCTTTTCAATCCCTTGTAATCTCCTGGCTCCTCCTTTTCTTCTTCTGCTGTCTCTCCATCATAGACATACGGCCCCATCCCCAATGTCCCTGAAACAGGAGCCCACCCCCTCCATGGAAGGGTTAAAGGATGGAAGATAAGGGTCTCTGGAATCCAGGCAAACATATCTGATCTGAAGAATGTTCTGTCTGCTTTTCATTTCAAATCCCAAGGGGACAGACTGCAAACACCCCAAATTATCCAGCAGAGCTACTTAGAGATGTATGTGGCCCCAGCTCCTCCTTCCACAGCTCCCTACAGAGGAGGAAGCCTGGGGGGCTGGGATCTTGGAGTCACATCCTTCAGGAGCTGGATCTTCTTCAACACCGAGCTCCAGCTTGGCCATAAGGGTAAGAGGAAGACCTGGTCTGGATGGAAGAGCTGAGTCAACCCAGGATGGCACAGGGTTACAGCATCCCATGCAGAGAGCCAGGGCACCCACCACTGGGCTTTTCATATCCTGCTGATTGTGTGAGCTAAACAGGATGTCTTAGCTAGCATTTTTATTGCTATGATAAAACACCATGACCAAAGCAAGTTGGGGAAGGGAAGGTTTATTTCAGCTTGTAGCTTGTAGTCCTTCATTCGAAGAAGTCAGGGCAGGAAACCTGAGATAGGAACTAATGCAAAGGCCATGCTCACTGGCTTGCTCCTTGTGGTTTTCTTATAGGACCCAGGACCACTATCCCAGTAATGGCACTGCCTATAGTGAGCTGTACCCTCCCACATCAATCTTCCATCAAGAGAACACACCACAGGCTTGCCTACTGGTCAGTCTGGTGGGGGCATTTTTTTCAGTTGATGTCCCTTTCCAAATATGACTGTGGCTTGAGTCAACTTCCCATAAAACTAGCTAGTGCCTAGGGCAAATACCATCACTCTGCTTTCTGGATAAGGACATTGAGACACAGAACTCATGAAAATCTCTACAAAGTCCCATCACCTGACCATTTACTGGTCACCAGGTATTCTCCATTACCTTTGTTCATCACTCCCCAGCTCTCCCTGCAGATCTGGTAGTCACAGGCTGACAGAAGGAGCTGTTGTTTACATGAATACAGGTGTATAGTTGTTCAGATAAGAACATACCTGGACACTTACTTTTTTTATAACTGTGCAAATGCACACGGCCCCGCTGAAATCAGCCTTGAAAATGGCTTTGTGATACATTTTCTGTTGTGTACATATTTTTATCATATTTTAAAGAAGAAATACATGTTTATGCCTTTTACATTTTTACTGTGGAGATTGAGAGAGGGCTAAGTGGGCAATGCATTTGCTTCATGCACATGAGTATCAGGGCTTGGATCTCTAAATGACAAGTAGGCATGGTGGCTCATCTGTCACTCTAGCACATAGGAGGCAGAACCAGGTGTCTAGCTAGATTAACTGAGTTCGATGTGATCAAGATATATTGTATACATATATGAAATTTATAAAAAAAAAATACAGTCATAGAATTGAGAAAATTTAAGATATAAACATGGTTTCAGATAACAAGTGTTTGCACTTGCTACAGTCTAAATGTTTACATAACCCCCAAATTCTTACTTCAAACTTAATCATTTCGATATTTAGGAGGCCTGGTGTCCTTATTAAAAGGACTCCAGGGCTTGGGTATGGTTCAACAGTAAAGCATTTGCCTGGATGTATGAGGCCCTGGTTTTGATCCCCAGCACCCAAACAGGGAGGACCCAGAGATGGCTCCAAATCTAAAGGTATTTAGAGCAGCTAAAGGCATCGCATAGGCCCTGAGCTGGAAGAGTGAGTGAGACAGAGTCAGAGGCTGGATCCAAGGGAGCAAGACCCAGCCTCTCAGAGGAACCAACCGGATGCAAGTTATACTCACAGGAAGAGTCCTCAGGAGGGGGGCTGGCCTCCAAAGCCCAGGGAGGCAAATGGAGCAAGGTTCCCTGCTAAGGTCTATGAAACAGGCTTAGGAGTGGCCTCAACCCCAGGAGGACGGGGGTCCCTGGAGTTGCTGCTAAGCCAGGTTGGGCTCTTTTTTTGGCCATGAGAATGGGACAAGCTGTGACCTTGGAGAGGAGGGCTCAGACCTTTCTCCTACTTCTTGCCTGCACCTTTAAAGGGAGGGACCTTGCTTGGTTCAGTACCTAGTCATCCAGGGTGACCAGGGTACAATGGGTATGAAGAGTCACATGACATAGTGGGGACAGTGACCAGCTGTTTATTAGCTGCAAGCTGGTACAAAGGTCATTGTGTCTCTGTTCTTTATCTCTCCTCTGTAAAGTGGGGGAGAGAGGATCTTCTTGGATTATCATTAGGATAAAGTAAGCCACCTAATATAATGCCTGGCACCTAGTAGGTATTCAAATAAATGTGAGCACCCCCCACCCCCTCCACAGCAGATGCTGTCTTCCCATTCATGCCTCCAGCTACGCTTCTTCAACTTCTGGATGAAACAGAGGCCTGCGAGCAGAGTTACTGGCATGCAAAGGGCTTGGAAAAATACACAGTGGAAATTTCCTCTAATTGTGAACATAATTAGGGCCAGTGGGGATGAGTCAACCAAGGGCCCCACATATCCCATTCCTAATTGAGAGAGACAGAAGGTTTTGTCGACAAACGAAGGGCTTTGGAGGCAGGAGGATGGATATGACCTCACAGAGTATGTTTTCACCTTTGCTCTGTTCAAAGTGACATTGACCCTTTCCCCTCCCCGACCTTTGTCCCACCATATTCTGCCCACCTTAGACTGGGCCTCAGAGGACTGGCTTTGTTATAGTCTCCTCCCTTAGTCTGGCATTGTACTATAAATAAGCCCGAGGCTCCTGAAACTGTCTCTTTAAAGTTTAAAACAATGTAGTGCAAATCTCTTCACCTGCCCAGAGCCTGAGTCCTCCGCTCTCCCCACACCTGCTGCCTTCTTCAGTGCACATCACAGTTTCTCTCAGGGATGCTGTTGAGGCAGGATGGTAGGGCTAGCAAGATAATAACAGACAGCTGGACCCCTGGGCAGGAACTTCTGATAGCCTGTGCACCAAGAATGGTTTGTAGAGAGAGCAGGGGGCACACAGGCATCTTTCCACCAGCCCAAAATCACACGTATTGCCACCAGGGAGAAGGGCAGAGTTAGTGCAGGTAACAGGTGGGCCTTGTGGTAAGGAAGACTGACTTGTTAGCCCAGAACTGGCTGCAAGAGATAAACAGAGAAGGAGGAGGATGGAATACATAGCATTCCCCAAACACTACTCACCCAGGAGAATGGTGTCGGCTCTTGATGGCTAAAGGGTACTTCATTCACTTAGTGAGGCATCTCTGGCCTTGCTACTGGGCAGAAAACAAATCAATCAGGTGACAGAGGGGACAGTGGTGGGACAAAGGAGTAGAGAAGAACAGGACAAGAGAGAGACTATGAACATGCCATGGGAGGAGAGAGTTGGAACAAGAGGGCTGGTACAGTTGCACATACAATTCAGCAACAAGGCTTTATTAATTGTGTATTATCTGTCTGGCACTGTGCCGGGCACTAGGGATACAGTGAAGAATACGCACAGTCCCTGCCTTAAATTGGCAAGGGAGGAGGCTGCCACACAAACAGACAATTGCTAGATGATGTTGTGATGCAGCAAAGGCTTGTGCCGTGCCCGGGGAGTCAAGAAGAGGGAGACAGGGAGAGAAGGAGTGGGCAGCCCAAGTCCCACTGAGAACTAAAGACAATCTGGTAGATGAACCAGAGTTCACCCAGTGGTAGGACTTGAATGGGGGTACCCCACACACAAACAGGCTTAAATACTGGCGTAAGGGGCTTGGTTGCTAATGGATGGGGTTAGGGGTCTGAACTAATCAATGGTGGCATTATTGAGAGAAATGATGACAAGCAGGAGGAGGGGTCTGCTTGGAAGAAAACTTCACAGCGGGAGTACTGGGCTCTATCACCTCATCTTGCCCCTTCCAGGATGTTGCTTACTCCTATCTGCAATCATTCGAACAACTCTCCTCTGCTACATGCTGCAGTGCCCATAATGCTCTGCTCAAGGTCATGGGGCCAACCAACCACAAACTGAACCCTCTGAAAACGTGAACCAAGGCGAGTCCTTACCCCCTTTGAATCCTTTCTGCTCGGTGCCTGGTTACAGCGACGTGGAAGTCACTAATACATTTTGCAAGAAGTGCTGGGGCAAGAGAGGCTGAAGAGAAGACATTCCAAGAAGAAGCATCCAAAGTAACAACTGTGCATGGAACATTCTAGACAGAGCGGGTGATTCCCAGAGGAAGACAAGACCCAGGAGACAATGCTGCAGATGTCTGCTGTGAGTCACACATGAGGAGCATTATGGTACCCCCCCTCCTCCCCCCCAGAGGAGGGCCTTTGCTAGGGAGCAATAGCAGTTACTAGACAGAGGTGCAGGGGTGCTGGGAGAGGGCTCCGTGGTGGGCATGCATTAAGCATAGATGAAGCCTTAAGTTAAGTACTCAGGATCCCAAGGAGAAAGAAGAAAAATTATCTAAGTTAAGACGTAGCACAGAAAGATCTGAGGACTATCAAGAAAGCCCAGATCCTCTTCAGTGGCCCAGCTTCCATGTCCTGCTCCTGACCCTTCATTCCACAGGCCAGACTGAATTGATGGAAATCACTTGTCTTTGAAGAGTTTGCCTCAATAATAGAGCATCGATATTAGTTTTCCATGAGATAAACAAACTTCAAAGAAGCTAAGGAGCAACCTTATCACACAGCTTCTGCAAGACAGAGTTGGAATTTGAAGCCAGGTCTAGTTAATGAAGCAGTCCATATTCTGTTGGAGATTGCTTCCTTAGAACACCGAGAGTTAACAGAGAGACTGGGCTTGAGAGCTCGGTAGATACAGCGTGTTAGAACTGAGCCAGTGCCAAAGACTTAGTTCTATGTTAATCCTACCCTCTGATTTATTAGTTAGAAACAAGGGAATGGAAGAGGACATGCAGTTGTGTTAGTTTTATGTTGTGATTTTTTTTTAATCTCTGAGATGTCCCAAAATGTTTACTTTGTAAATTTGTTCAGAGGGAGATAGGTAAACAAGCCTTCCAAGTGTGAACAGCCTCATCCAGCCAGAACGCTTGGCAGGTTGGCCGAGGTAGGTGGAGAACACTGCAAACAGCATCAGCTCAGGGAGACCTCCCCGAGCAGGGCAGAAAGTAGAACCTCAGCATGGAGATCTCCACCCCAGGAAGGTATAGGAAGGTTGAAAGAGGAGGGGCACATGGCCGGATACTCAGCTACCCCTCAGGGTCCACCCCACAGGAAGGGAAGGTCCTGTGGGAACCCCAGCACACCCATTTTAAACCTCACACTATGCGGTGGAATGCCAGCTCCATGGGTCAGCCTTTTACACGGCAACCCTGCCAGTATCCCGCAGGGCTCCGTGGCAAAGCATTAACTGGGTCCTGCCTCCATCAAATGTGTCGTAGTAGGGGTCAAGATGCTGCATGGGTGGCTACACGCAGAAAAATCCCAGACCCAGTGAGAGAGAACTGTGCTCTGCCCAATAGCACAGTGGGAAATTCAGGGGCTAGTGAGCGCCTTATCAGTGGACGCATTCGTGAAGACAGCGGATGAGCGATTGCAGCGAGCATAGGTTTTAGAGTCACAACGGTGGGTATCAGAATTCTGCCTCCACCACTGGCCCGTTAAAACATCTCTAATCTGAAATTTGAAAACAAATTTCAAAATATTAAAGCATAAAAGACTGTGAGTCATGGTATAAAACAAAGAGAACATTCCACACCTCCCGTGACAGTTCACAGTCAAAATCATGGTGCGGGACAGGGGAGATTGTTCAGTGGTTAAGGTGCCTGCTGCAAAGATCTGAGGGTTATATTTCAGATCCTTAGATTTTATGAAACTGCTGGATGGACATGGTGGTCTACTTAGGATGTCAGTGCCTGAGAGACACAGACAGAGGATCCCAGAGCAAGCAAGGTAGCCAGAATAACCATACTGACCAGCTCTGGACTTACCTGAGAGACCTTGCCTCAGGAAAGACTCTTCATGTAAACTTCAGGTCTCTACATACATGTGCATATAGGTACATACACACGGGCACACACATGTGCTCCCATACAAATAGAAACACATGCATGTGAGAAAAAATGCAAATGGATAATACACAGAAGTTTAGAATTATCTCTGGGCTTTATAGAGAGATAGAAATAGGAACCATAAAGAATTTGGGTTGATGCAGAGACTAACTATGGAGCAGAGACTGAAGGAAGGGCACTCTAGTCTGATATAGCTGTCTCCTGAGAGGCTCTGACAGTACCTAACTAATACAGACGTAGAGGTTCACAGCCATCCATTGAACTGAGTACAGGGTCCCCAATGAAGGAGTTAGAGAAAGAACCAATAGAGTTGAAGGGTTTGCAGCCTCTTGGGACGAACAACAATATGGACTGACCAATGCCCTCAGAGCTCCCAGGGACTCAACCACCAACCAAGGACTATACATAGTGGGACTGATTGTTCTGGCAGCATGTGTATAGTAGAGGATTGCAAAGTCGGTCATCAATGGGAGGAAAGGCCCTTGGACCTGTGAAGGTTCTGTGCCCCAGTGTAGGGGA
>JADRCC010555233.1:0-10584 GCA_019843855.1 Hylomyscus alleni | reverse complement strand
TAGGATACTGATTCTACTCTCTTTTGGGGGAATGATACATTAAAAAAATCAGTCATAAACAAATTTTGAAAGCTCTTTGGAATCTGGACCCTGAGAAACAGATGTCATCACTGTGTAGTGAAAAATCATGCCAGATGAACAGAGAGGGAAATAATGATAATGTGTCTTTGCTGAATGTAAGTATCATATTATGCTGCTTTAAGAGTAGCTGGAAATAGTTAAGGAGTTACCAAAAAAAAAAAAAAAAAAAAAAGAGGCCCTGTGTCCTAGTCATCTATCTTGTCACAAAAGAGATTAGTTCTTAAAATGTTCTATAACAAAAAGTGGTCATAGAAACCATTGCTTTGAGATTGTAATTCCTCAAGCTTGTCCATTTGAATTTGTAGCTCATCTGTTTACTGACATGAAAAGGAGACCATTAGAACATCCTTATGAGTTTCTGACTTTTATCTACTTCCCATGTGATGGTAGTATTGTTTTTATATAGCCAGAATAAATAACAAAGTAGTCTAGGAACATAATTTCTGCAATTTTTTTTCTATAGATAAAGAATTTTCAACTAGGGGCTGGAGAAATGCCTTAGCAGTTAAGAGCAGTGGCTGCTCTTGCTGAAGACCTGAGTTCAGTTTCCTGAAATCACATGCCAGCTCACAACAGTCTGTAACTACAATTCTAAGTAATCCAACACCCTCACCCAGATGTACATGTAGGCAAAATACCAATGCACATAAAATAAATAAATTATATAAGGAATTTACAACTAATTCAAATGGACAGATTTTAAAATAATAACTTATGTAGACTATATATGTGAGTCAACGTGCATTCTAATCTTTTTTATTGGATATTTTATTTATTTACATTTCAAATGTTATCCCCTTTCCCTTTTTCCCCTCCGGAAACCTCCATCTCATCTCCCCCCGCTTCTATGAAGGTGCTCCCCCACCCACCTACCTCCTCCCACCTCCCTGCCTGGCATTCCCTACACTGGGGCATTGAGCCTTCCAGGGCCAAGGACCTTTCCTCCCATTGATGCCCTACCAGGCCATCCTCTGCTACAGATGCAGCTGGAGCCATGGGCCCCTCCATGTGTACTCTTGGTTGGTGGTTTACTCCCTGGGAGGTCTGGGAGGTCTGGTTGGTTGATATTGTTATTCTTCCTGTGGGGTTGCAAACCCCTTCAGCTCCTTCAGTCCTGTCTCTAACTCTTCTTCCATTAGGGATCTAGTGCTCAGTCCAATGATTGGCTGCAAGCATCCTCCTCTGTGTTTGGAAGGCTCTTGCAGAGCCTCCAGGAGACAGCTATAGCAGGCTCCTGTCAGCAAGCACTTCTTGGCATGCACAATAGAGTCTGGGTTTGGTGTCTGTATATTGGATGGATCTCCAGGTGTGAAGTATCTGGATGGCCTTTCTTTCAGTCTCTGCTCCACACTTTATCTCCATATTTGTTCTCATGAGTATTTTGTTCCCCTTCTAAGAAGGACTGAAGCATCCACACTTCCTTCTTGAGCTTCATGTGGTCTGTGAATTGTATCTTGGGTATTCTGAGCTTCTGGGCTAATACCCATTTATCAGTGAGTACATACCATGTGTGTTCTTTTGTGATTGAGTTACCTCACTCAGGATGATATTTTCTAGTTCCATCCATTTGCCTAAGAATTTGATGAACTCATTGTTTTTAATAGCTGAGTAGTACTCTGTTGTGTAAATATACATTTTCTATATCCATTCCTCTGTTAAAGGACATCTAGGATCTTTCCAGCTTCTGGCTATTATAAAAAAGGCTGCTATGAACATAGTGGGACATGTGTCCTTATTACATGTTAGAGCATCTTCTGGGTATATGCTCAGGAGTGGTATAGCTTGGTCCTCTGGTAGTACTATGTCCAATTTTCTGAGGAACCACCAGACTGATTTCCAGAGGGGTTGTACCAGCTTGCATTCCCACCAGCAATGGAGGAGTGTTCCTTTTTCTCCACAACCTCACCAGCATCTGCTGTTACCTGAATTTTTGATCTTAGCCATTCTGACTGGTGTAAGGTGGAATCTCAGGGTCATTTTGACTTGCATTTCCCTGATGACAAGAATATTGAACATTTCTTTAGGTGGTCTCGGCCATTCGATATTCCTCAGTTGATAATTCTTTGTGTAGTTCTGTACTCCATTTTTAAATAGGGTTATTTGATTTTCTGGAGTATAACTTCTTTGTATATATTGGATATTAGCCCTCTATCAGATGTAGGATTGGTAAAGCTATTTTCCCAATCTATTGGTTGCTGTTTTGTCCTATTGACAGTGTCCTTTGCCTTACAGAAGCTTTTCAGTTTTATGAGGTCCCATTTGTCGATTGTTGATCTTAGAGCATAAGCCATTGGTGTTCTTTTCAGGAAAATTTCCCCCGTGCCCATTTGTTTGAGGCTCTTTCCGACTTTCTCTTCTATTAGTTTCAGTGTGTCTGGTTTTATGTGGAGGTCCTTGATCCACTTGGACTTGAGCTTTGTACAAGGAGATAAGAATGGATCAATTTGCATTCTTCTACATGCTGACCTCCAGTTGAACCAGCTGCTGTCTTTTTTCCATTGGACAATTTTAGCTCCTTTGTCAGTGGTCAAGTGACCATAGGTGTGTTGATTCATTTCTGGGTCTTCAATTCTATTCCATTGATCTACCTGCCTGTCTTTGTATCGATACCATGCAGTTTTTAATTACTATTTCTCTGTAATACAGTTTGAGGTCAGGGATGGTGATTTCCCCAAGAAGTTCTTTTACTGTTGAGAATAATTTTTCTGTTATCCTGGGTTTTTTGTTATTCTAAATGAATTTGAATTTTTCTAACTCTATGAAGAATTGAGTTGGAATTTTGATGGGGATTGCATTGAATCTGTAGATTTCTTTCAGCAAAATGACGATTTTTAGTATATTAATCCTGCCAATCCATGAGGATGGGAGATCTTTCCATCTTCTGAGATCTTCTTCAATTTTGTTTTTCTGAGACTTGAAGTTCTTGTCATACGGATCTTTCATTTGCTTGGTTAGAGTCACACCAAGATATTTTATATTATTTGTGACTATTGTGAAGAGTGTCTTTTCTTAATTTCTTTCTCAGCCTGTTTATCCTTTGAGTATAGGAATGCTACTGATTTGTTTGAGTTAGTTTTATATCCAGCTACTTTGCTTAAGTTGTTTATCAGCTTTAGGAGTTCTCTGGTGGAATTTTTAGGGTCACTTAAGTATACTGTCATATCATCTGCAAATAGTGATATTTTGACTTGTTCCTTTCCAATTTCTATCCTCCTTTTGTTGTCTGTTTGCTCTAGCTAGAACTTCAAGTACCATATTGAATATATATAGAGAGAGTGGGCAGCTCTATCTAGTCCCTGATTTTAATGGGGTTGCTTCAAGTTTCTCTCTATTTAGTTTGATGTTGGCTACTGGTTTGCTGTATATTGCTTTTACTATGTTTAGGTATGGGCCTTGAATTCCTGATCTTTCCAAAACTTTTATCATGAAAGGGTGTTGAATTTTGTGAAATGGTTTTTCAGCATCCAATGAGCTGAGCATGTGTTTTATCAGTATCCTGAATCTGACTGAAGATTGAACATCTTACAACTTTGTTTTTAATTGTTGTGTTATGGTAGCCAGGTATTACCCTTCCAGTTACTGGCTTTGTAATTCTGAACAAAAAAATGAAACATAGGAATTGAGAACAAACTAAGGGAGTCCTGTTGGGAATTGAAGTACTCCAGGGAGGGGAAGCTGCTTACTATCCCTTAGCAGAGGTATAACTAGGAAATAGTACTAGAAAAAGTAAAGTTAGAGCAGCAAGCATTAACCAATAAATCACTAACCTTCCTGTAATGTAGAACTTCCCTTTCAACTCAGAAATGATCCTTCTGACTTAGCCTGCTGAGTTCTGAGATTGCAAAGATGTACCATTATGCCCTGTGCACCCTCCCCACACACACACCCCTCACCGTATTTTAACTTTTTGCATAGGTGTCTCCTAATCTGCCTGTCATCGTACAGTGCTTAGGTAGATATGGAATTGGATCAAATGATTTACACATAACATTCAATAGATGATACTAGAAACAACAGAAGAAAATTAGTTTCTACATTGTCAATATTAGCATAATGGGGATCTGGTGACCTTTTAACTCTTGTCCTTTTAAGAGCATGCTGTTTTGGTTCCTCTCTTTGCTTTTTGGAATACATATTTTAAAGATAACTGTATCTGGATTCATACTGTAGAGTTAATTTTATCAGCCTGTTTCTCACACATTGTAGTTTATTCCATGCTACCACATACTATGATATCAGCCTTCTCCTGCTAATTCTTCTTTTGTGTGTGCCATGTCAACTTCTGCTCTCCCATTAGAGACACACGCTAGGATAGTATATACAGCTCTGCAGAGCTAGACAGCTAGTCTGTGCTAGCACTTCCAAAGCACATCTCTGTGTGGATTATTGACGCAAGAGTCTTGCTCCTGGACATCTGGATTTAAAGAAAAATAAAATATGCTGGTCTGTGAGGCTTAGTCTGGGTTTACTTTGTTCATTTTTTTAAACCTCTTTCTAGTAGAATCAACAAGCAGGAAACAAAAGACACCAGTAAAATGAGTACAACAGTTACATGAGAGGAATATGACCTAGAGAATCTTAGGAGCCTTGGGGATTTGGCCTTTTAATTTTTTGAATTTTAATGCTAGATTTTGTGCCACATATTTAAAAAGTGGCAAAGCGGAGATCTTCCCCCACCACACCCCACCCCCAGGATAGGGAGTAAAAGTACTCTAAAGGTTGCTCAGAGTCTGGGGTGAGTCTAAGTGTCTCCAGAGGACCGCTCTGACCTACATGTGCTCTCTCCTCAGTTACCCTGAGCAGAGGCACCGCAGGTTAGAGAGCACGTGATTCAGAGCCAGTGGAGAATTCTTTTGCTGGGTAATACATTCTGAGAGATGAGCTGTCGAGGGCAATTACTTACAACTAGTTTAAGTCACCTGAGACCCTGACAATCTTTGGAAGCTAGAGCAAAAGTGTGGGTAGAGATGTCGTGGCTGCGCGTCACCTACAATCCATCCATCCCATCCATTTCCTTCAAGATTTGCCTTTAGGAGCTGGGACTGTCCATGACATCAGATGTCTTTCCTATACCAATTCCCACTTCACACGAGCATCTCCACAGGCCTGTGAAAATCAAGGTGTTAGTGAGATTCTAGCAACAAAATCATATAGTAATCATGGAGTGAGAGCTGGTAATTCTTACATATTGTGAGTGGGTGCCTTCTGGTACCTGGAACATTGGCTAGTAGTTTTCCACCATGTTATTTTTAACTGAGACTTTTTATAGTACAGTGACACCAATTAATAGTTTTCCACTTCCTGGTGACTGACTGTCATAGAGATCATATTGAGAAACAATGTCAGACAGAAGTGGGATTCTGTGTTTCATTGTTGGAAATGGGTCCTGCTAGTATGTACTAATGATAGAGTACAGAGACTGTATCAGAATGTGGCCTTGTGGTAACAGTATCTGAGAAACTTCTGCATTAAGACTGTGGTATGATAAAGAGAAGAGGAAAAAAAATCAAAGTGAAATATTTCTATTTAGTCTTTGAATTATTGAAATATCTACTTGACTACTAAGGCATACAAATTTCCATACAAATCTTCATTAGGGTTCCAGAAGAGTCTTCATAACCCTCTAAAAACAGAATTCTCAATTTTTCTTTACCTGCCCCTTACAGACCACTACCTTATCTCTTACTTATGATTAGCAGAACAATTTCTTCTTCTCTCAATTGATTTGACTTTCATGTGGCATGTTGCCAAGTCTCCAGGTTGCCTGAGTAGACTGTTAACTAGGAATAGTCCACATTTCTTTAAAGCATGTAGACATTCATAAACATTCTTTTGCCTTTTTGTTAAAAGTATCTTTGATAAAATGTTCAGTCTTTGTGATATGAACTTTCTAAATTATAAATGTCTTTCCATACATGGTTGAATGTGGCAGCATACATATATATGTATGCAGATTTGTTTGCCTGTGCCTGTGGAGGCTAGAGGTTCATGTGTTGAGTCTCCTTCAGTTGCCCACCACTTTATTTCTGTTGCAGGGACTCTGGCTGAAGCACAAAGATTCATTTAGTCTAGTTATCCATCTTGCTTCGCTTCCACTGCCCAGTCTCTGAATTATAGGCAAGTCAGCAGCTGCCTTAAAATGTGTGTGTGTGTGTGTGTGTGTGTGTGTGTGTGTGTGTGTGTGTATGTGTGTGTGTGTGTGTGTACATGTAATTGGGGATAGGGGAGATGGGCTGAAGGCTATCTCACTGGCCTAGAACTCCCCTAGTAGGCTAGGCTAGCTAGTGGCTGACTTCATCTTCCTAGCCCAGGAATTGACATCACCACTCCCAACTTTTTTTTTTTTCCTTCTTAAAATGTCTTCTGGGGATTGACTAGGTCTCCTGTTAGCAAGGTAAGCACTCTACTGACTATTTCTCTAGGCTAGATTTTAAACAATTTTATAATCCTTATGATAGAAGTTGTGTACTCTGGATTGAAGTTTACCATAAGAGAACACTTTAGCATAAATAAAAGGACATTGTAGAAGATACATAGCTGAGAAGGAGGAGGAGGAAAATAACCATGTCAGTTGCCTGTGCTTAATAAATACCGTTATTCATTTTTGATTCTATCACCAGTTGTACATAGGATTTTTACAAATAGCATATATGTTTTAAATTATTAGTATGTATGAGTGTCTTGTCTTCAGGTTTGTCTGTTATTTTGTATGTGTTTGGTGACTGAGGAGGCCAGAAGATGGTACCAGATCCCCTAGAACTAAAATAACAGATGATTGGCTGTCCAGATCCTCTGGAAGAATGAACAATGTTCTTAACCCCTCCATGGGCTTGTAATTGAAACTTGTAATCTGTCTTTGTTGCTCATGTTGATCAGCCATTCCTTCAGTTCTTTGAAAGGGATTGCATTGTTTATATTACACATTTGGATTAAAGCTTTGCCAAAGGATTTACCATCTTCATTCTTTTAGTTTACTTGGTACCTCTCTTACTATACCTTCTTTGAATTTTGACAGCAAAATCACATCACTATGGAAACATTTAAGTACCTTTCAAGCTACTCTTCAGACTTCAAGCTTGGCCTTGATGGGATTGAACATCTATATACCTTTATAAAACTCACCCATATAGGCTGCTGCTTAGCACTTTGTCTAAGAACATGCATATAAAGTGGGAATTTAGAATACAGGCCAGCATTTGGAAGATAGTGTCCATCATCTTTAAGTTTTTCCATTCTGAAATGGTTGCAGTACTTTTCCTTCCATTTTATCAAGAGTCATGGTGTTAGATAGTAGACTCTGTATATCACCTAACTAGGGAGACTCTACCTCTACTTTTCCCATTGGATGCTGTCTAACACTGTGACTCTCAGACAGGTAATAGTGCTGTAATTGTTCCACACACCGTGTAAGACAAATCTTAATATTTATCTCAGTTGAAGATGAAATGCATAGATTATCTTCTTAAATTGCTTTTTTCTGCTCAGGCTGGCTCTAGTTATCAGCCTTCTGTCAAGGTCTACGTGTAGATGACTAGGGTGGTAGCATTAAATACCATGTCATAGAACTGCACATGTTGATGCATGCCTTACTCCCAATACTTTGGAAACAAAGGCAGGAGGATCTGTGTGCTTTAGGCCAGCCTAGACTATGTAGTGAGCTCTATGGCAGCCAAAGCTATATAGTAAGACCTTGTGTCAAACAAACAAAAACTTTTTTAAAAAATCATGTCATAGGACACTTAGTTTAGAGTCTCCAAGGGTATGAAGTCTCTGGTGTTTGCTCAAGCATCCTTGACGATGCCAGCATTTTTCTGAGTTTGAGAAGCACTATTACATTTCCTGAATATGGCCATTTTGTTAACTGGAAAGTCCCATTCAGTGGCCATGGCCTGAAGCCTTCTTGTGAGCGAGCTTGAAGAGCCTACCAGCAATAGATTGCAGTACTTCGACTTCACTGATACATCAGTAGGAAAGACTTACTACCATTTCTGCCTCTTTCTGTTGGACTCTAGGTTGCTGCTGGGATATGAAGTTTTAGCTGTGTTGAGAGGGCTACACATTACTGGTGCTACTTTCATGATGGGGGGAAATTTTCCTGAAATAAAGACAGTAGTTAGTTCTTCTCTTGATCTTTATGCTTTATCTATTGTGCAAAACAGACAACATTAATTAAGAGAATTTGGGGCTCTTCATGTAAGGTGAACTAACACTTTTGTGAAGAAGCCCAGATATAGAATGCTCACTTCAGAAAAATCTTACAGGTACAGGAAGGAGAAGAATCATATACATTCATTATTGATACTGTTGGTAAGAATTTCTACCTTGCTGTATCTTTCTAACTCTGTTGTAGTTTTGGCATGGAAGTAAGTACATTTTGAATAAGATCAATAGCTTTATGACTACTAATTACCACATATAGGATGGGTTGGTATTTAGCATTTAGTCATTAATGATATAATACCAATGTTAATTTTTCTTTTCAAAATCAAAATTATATCCTTATAGCAGTTGTCCTATTTTTTGAGTAGGAACAGGGTTGCTGGGATCACTGGATGAAAACGCAGGGCCCTCCCTGCCTTATATGTGTCTTTACTGCCTGTGTGTACTGTTGGTTGGCATTTTATCCTAGCTTATGCTTTAGTGCATAGTCATAAGACCAGAGCATCACAGCCACTATTCAATTAAATTACCAAGTTATAAACGTCAACTCATACCCTGGAAAAGTTGTGAGTCTAGCTCCAAGTGGCACCAGCAACCTAGCAGGGCCTCCATTTCTGGATTAGAGTATTTACTTCTGTTTAGTACTGTATTGTATTGTCACATGTTCAGTCTTGTTAGATCACATTTCTGGACAAATAGATCAGAAAGGAAGACACCTCAATTCTGTAGCACTAACATTGTCCTTGAATACAGGAACTATTAAACAGTCTGTGACCTAAGGTGTTTTTCAGCATGGTTGAAATCTCTACAGACAAATATGAACAGTGAGATAGCAGGATATTTCTTTCTGAACCTTTAAATATATTGACATTTTTCAAATCTCTATACAGTTTATCTATGCTAAATCTTATGTTCTTGAATGGGAAATTAAATGGAAGAATGTTTTCATAGAATAGAGATTGACCTAGGTACGTGGTTGGGACTTTGATTTTACATATGCAGTTTTGAGTTTTGTGCTCACTTAGTGATGCTCTGACTTTTCTTTCCTCTCACTATTTTTTCTCTTTGAGTCTTCTGCCTTAGGTTGGAAGAGATTTCATTTCTTCCATTCTCTGGTTTTTTTTTTTTCTAAAAGAGACCAGACACTGATGGTATAGGAAGGTAATTATTTCCTTCAACCAAGCCAAAGAATTTAAAATACTTAAATGTATGTAAATTGTGCCCATAGGAACCGCAGAAGGGATAGAAGCAGTGCCTATGCACTGTCCCTTACACTCAGGCCACAAGCTCAGAGAGGGTGAAAATGCTGTCAGTAACCCGAGGTCAGCAGACAGCACAGCAACCTGTGGTCTGCAGAAGCTCAGTCAGAAGGAAGCATCAGCTAAGATATAAACCTAGCTGGGTGCACACAAAAGGATGTGTGTCCTTACGTCAGTTTGAATCTCATGAAGAGAGATCTAGTTGTTTTACTTCCTATCCAGTCACTTTGGCTCTCCGTGGAAGCTCATGGAATTGAAGACAAAGACCACGTGTGTGATCCCTGCAAGACCTCATGAGCATCTATCTAGGGTCTTAAACAAAGTTTGGACTAGATTGGAGGATTTGTATTGAAAATATGAATGTTTCCACTGGGCTTTGAGGTTTTCTGTAGAGAAAAAACATTTTTTTTGTCAAGAAGTTTCAGTTAAAAAAATTAAGCCCAAAGTAATAATCTGTGCCACTATAATTATGTAACTTACAAATGAGAATTGACATATAATAGCCACACATGTATGCACACTATGAAAACAGAAAATACCTCCTAGCAGGAGTCAGGCCCAAGATTCTGGAGACTACAATGTTCCTTCTCACACAAAGAAGGCAACAATTATGCCAGCCTCTGCAGGGAGGTTGGGCACTTGTAAGGGGTGGGTAGGGGGGCTAAGCAAGTAACCTGAAACTGATCAGCTTGTGTTCAACATAGTTAAGGTTATTTTTTTAATTATGTATTCTCCCATTCTTCTTAATTTAGCATACCATACAAACAGCCTCTTACCTTCTTGGAATCAAAGTGTTATTGGGTTTTAGAGTTTATTAAGAGAAGTAATCAATGTTGAATGGATATTTGTTTGTTTGTAGGTAGGAGATGTTCATGTAAAATCTCTGAATTTTAGATGTTAATGATTTTAAAAATGTAACCCAAGTATTTGTACAGGCTGTGGCCTCCCTTCTAGGTTTCACCCCAAGTCTCCATACATAGGTTGCTGAGTCCCAGCTCCTCCCTGTTGTTCAGTGTCCCACGAGTGTAGTTCTGGCCTAGTTTTTCATTTTCAATAAAGCATTCCTTAAACTGGCTCACAGGTT
>JADRCC010555227.1:0-10100 GCA_019843855.1 Hylomyscus alleni | reverse complement strand
TGGATTGATGGAAGAGGCAGAGAGATGAAAAAGAGTATATAGGAGGAATAATGTAACTGCTAAGCATTGTGTATAAGTATTATTCTACAAAAATACCCTGTAATTTATGGGGAAAATGTGTATACAGCCAGATTTTTTATATGTTTCTACATTAAAATCAAATTCAATAAATAAAATACATATAACTAAATTGACAGAGAGATATGGTACGCCTGAGTTTGAAAATTCATAGCGTCCAGCAGCATGTCAAGTCAAGAACCCAAAGGCCATTGGCTAGGATAGCCTTGGTGGCTATTGAGTTGAGGACTTACTGACAGTGGATGGCTTGAGGAAAGGGGACTCAGTTTTCTTTAAAAGTAGGGGCCTAATACATTAACCACACTCTAGTGGATGATCCTCACACTCATGAGTAGACAAAAAGTAAAAACTGAACTTGGTCACCTATAAAAGAAAAAAGAGGGCGTGTTTGATTGAGGCAATTCCTTCATCCACCTCCAATTCCTGAAACATGTAGAGATTTCCCTCTGGCTATTACCCTTCAATACATCTCATAAATGTCTTATGTAACTGATTCATTTCCACTGTTGGTTACAATTTCTCATCTATAACATCTGACCATAAAACCATAACTGGAAAATGAAGGAAAAGGACTGGATATATTGTTTGTGATACAAATATGGAGTCATCATTGACCTAACGGCAGATTCTGAGTATATTTTGTGTTACCGGAAGAATTAAAAGCATGACGCAGAAGGGTAATAAATCAAACTTATGAGATTTTGAGTCCTTTCTTCATTCTTTCTAGTTACTCTACTGGGATTCTAAAAGAAATTCTGATTATTTTAACTACAGCCAATGGAATACAAAATCTAAATATATTTTAACATTTAATTGTGGTTGCTAAAACATCATAGTCAAATAGTAAAGTTATATATTATAAGATATAGACACTTTTCCATAACTTCTAAGGGTGTTATGACATTTAGGGCTTTTGCTTTTCTTTGTTTTTGTTTTGTGTTGTTGTTGTTGTTTGTTTTGTTTTGTCTTTTTGGTTTTCTGCCTTTTAATGTATTTTGTCTGTTTGTATGTCTCTTAGGAAAACTGTCAATATTTATAGCAGAAACCTAAATGGAACAATACATAAAAATAGAATTTGAGTCTATTGGCTAAAAAACAATCAGTTTTTTTCTTTAAAAAATAAATAAATAAAACAAATACAAGCTTCAATTAGAAATTGATGTATTTTGAAAGCTAGAGGGAATACCAGAAACATAATATTCATATTTTTACAAACACAATCTAGTTATTTGATTTCGCCCAAGCCTCTGATTTATAGATCATTATAAACAATTGGGCAAAGCAACAGGCTGCTGGATCCTCTTCAAAAGGATGATGCAAATAACAGTAAAAAAAATTAATGAGCAACAGATGTATGCATGAACATTTTGTGTTGCTAGCTGTGAGTACAGCACGTACTGTTTTGTTGATGTCTGTTCCTTTCACACATTCACCATTTGAAACTATAGGTATCCTAAAAACTTGCCATCAAAAAGAGGATTGAAACTTATCCATAGTAATGTTAACAGAATTTTAAAAGGATAAGCACCCATGGTAGACAAATATCTTTTCTCTCAGTTAGCTATATATTGCTTTTCCTTCAAAAACAGACAACTTGTAGGAAAGTACAAAAAAAAAAGATGTCTTTTCAGAATTGTTATGCTAGAATTAATTTAATGGGCAAAAAAGCTCCACCCAATGGCTCATTATTGTTTCAAACCATTTTATCTCATTCATGAGGGGCATATTTTAGACAGAAAACCTCTAATTGACAGACGAGGTGACATCTCCACTATCAACATACATCAATGTCTTCCATGTCCAGGTACTCACAAAGATAGGAAGGAAAAAAGGTGCATCTTGGGCTGAGAAGAGGATGCAATTAAAAAAATCATTAAAGAAAAAATCCTTTTCTTTAAAAAAAATAATCATGACATGGTTACCAAAACTAAATCAAGATCAGATAAACTATTTAAACAGTCCCATAACCCTTAAATAAATAGAAGCTGTCATTAAAAGTCCATAAAAAGCCTCCCAAACATAATAAGCCCAGGGCCATATGGTTTTACTACCAGACTTTCAAAGAAGACTAATATCAGTACTCCTCAAAGTATTCCACAAAATAGAAACAGAAAGAACACTGCCAAACTTATTCTATGAGTCTACAGTCACCCCGATACCTAAACCACATAAAGACTCCACAAAGAAAGACAGTATCAGACTGATTTCTCTTACGAACACTGATGCGAAAATACGCAATTATATACTTGCAAACTTAATCCAGGAACACATCAAAGACATCATCCATCAAGATCAAGAAAGCTTCATCCCAGGGAAGCAAGAATGGTTCAATATATGAAGATACATCAACATAATCCATCATATAAACAAACTGAAAGAAAAAAATCACTTGATTATCTTATTAGATGCTGAAAAAGCCTTTGATAAAATTCAACATTCCTTCATGTTAAAAGTATTCAAGAAATTAGGGAAACAGCACATACCTGAACATAAAGTAATACTCTGCAAGCCAATCATCAAAATCCAACTAAATGGAAAGAAACTTAAAGCATTTCCACTAAAATCAGGGATAAGACAAAGCTGTCCACTCTCTCCCTATCTATTCAATATAGTACTTGAAGTTCTAGCCAAAGCAGTAAGACAACTAAAGAGATCAAAGGGATACAAATTGGAAAGGATTGCTATTTGTGGATGATAGAATACTATACATAAGAGACCCCAAATATTCTACCATAAAATAAACAGGTAATAAACACCTTCAGCAAAGTGGCTGGATACAAAATTAATTCAAAGAAATCAGTAGTCCTCCTTTACATAAATGATAAATGGACTGAGAAAGAACCATTTCTCAGGAAAGAACCAGGAAACAATACCCTTTACAATAGCCGTGAGTAATATAAAATATCTTGGTTTAACTCTAACCAAGCAAGTGAAAGATATGTATGATAACAACTTGAAGTCTCTCAAGAAAAATACTAACAAAAAGAAAGAAAGAAACAAACAAACAAACAAACAAAGAAACAAAGAAAGATACTGAAAAAGATATCAGAAGACGAAAAGATTTCCTATGCTCATGGATATATAGGATTAGCATAGTAAAAATGGCCATCTTACCAAAAACAATTTACAGATTCAATGTAATCCCCATTAAAATTCCAACACAAATTTATATAGATGTTAAAAGATCAATTCTCAACTTCATATGGAAGAATAAAAACCCAGGATAGCCAAAACAATCTAAAACAATAAAAGAACTTTGGGAGGAATGACCATCCCTGACCTCAAACTATACTTCAGAGCAATAGCATTAAAAAAAATACAACTGTATGGTATTAGTACAGAAACACATACATTGATCAATGGAATTAAATCAAAGACCC
This sequence comes from Hylomyscus alleni, assembly GCA_019843855.1. Taxonomy (NCBI): domain Eukaryota; kingdom Metazoa; phylum Chordata; class Mammalia; order Rodentia; family Muridae; genus Hylomyscus; species Hylomyscus alleni. The sequence goes on along the minus strand of JADRCC010555227.1, from coordinate 6,642 downwards.
AAAAATAAACCCACACATCTATGAACACTTGATTTCTCATAAAGAAGCCAAAACAATACAATGGAAAAGCAAAAGCATATTCAACAAACAGTGCTGGATAACTGGATGTTTACATGGAGAAGAATAAAAATAGATCCATATTTATCAACCCGCACAAAGCTCAGCTGAGGTCCAGGTAGATCAAGGACCTCAACATAAAACTTGACACATTAAATCTCAGAGGTGAGAAAGTAGGAAATACCCTTGAATACATTGGTATAGGAGGCAATTTCCTGAACAGAACACCAATGACTCAAGCTCTAAGAAAAACAGTTGGTAAATGGGATCTCATGAAATTACAAAGCTTCTATAAGGCAAAGGACACCATCGGTAGGACAAATTGGCTATCAACAGATTGGAAACAATCTTTACCAACCCTACATCTGACAGAAGACTAATATCCAAAATTTATAAAGAAGTCAAGAAGTTAGACACCAACAACCCAGATAACCCAATTAAAAGTGAGGTACAGAACTAAACAGACAATTCTTCACTAAAGAATCTCAAATGGTAGAGAAGTATTTAAAGAAATGTTCAAAGTCCTTAGTTATCAGGGAAATGTAAATCAAAACATCTCTGATATTCCATCTTAAACCCATCAAAATGGCTAAGATAACAAACTCAACAGATAGTGCATGCTGGTAAGGATATGATGCAAGAGGAGCACTTCTTCATCGCTGGTTGCAGTGCAAACTTGTACAACCACTTTGGAAATTAATTTGGCAATTTCTCAGAAAACTGTGAACTGTTTTGCCTTAAGACCCAGCTATACCACTCCAGGGCATACACCCAAAAGATGCTCTAACATCCCACAAAGACACTTGCTCAACTATGTTCATAGCAGCTTTATTCGTAATTGCCAGAAACTGATTACAAATTAGATGTCCCTCAATTGATGAATGGATAAAGAAAATTTGGTACATATACACAATGGAATACTATTAAACTATTAAAAACAAACACATTATAAATTTTGCAGGTAAATGGATGGAACATGAGAATATCATTCTCAGTGAGGTAACTCAATCCCAAAGGGACATATATGGTATGTACTCACTTATAAGTGGATATTAGCCATAAAATACAGGTATAATGTTATAATCCACAGACTGAAAGAAGATAGACAAGAAGGAATATCCAAACAAGGAAGCTTGAATATCAATTAGAAGGGGGAATAAAATAGTCTTAAGAGGCAGATGGAGAGAGGGAATTGGGAAGAAAGGTGATGGGGAGGGGAATGGGAGAGGGTTCAGGATTAGGTATGGGGAAGATCATGAGAAATGGCCAGATGACCATAAAATAATGGAAATATGCAACTGACAAGGATGGAGAGGTCGGGGGCTTCTCCATAACAAGACAGAGACCTGGGGTTAAGAGAGATACTCAAGAATCACTGGGGTTTACCTTAGCTGCGACTCAGTACATTGGGAATATGGAACCGGAAGTGGCTGCCTCCTGTAGCCAAGCAGGAACACCTGTGGAGCAATAGAGACACCAATCTACTCACAAAACTTTCAACCCCAAATTTATTCTATCTACAAGAAATGCAGGCATGAGGTGTGGAGCAGAGACTGAGGGAATGACCAACCCATAACTAGCCCAACATGAGACCCATACCATGGACAAGCACCAACTGCTAACACTATTAATGATTCTGCTATGCTGGAAAACAGTAGTCTAGCATGGCTGTCCTCTGAGAGGCCCCATAAGCAGCTGACTCATACAGATGCCAACACCCACACCCAAACAGTGACTGAACTTGGACACTTATGGAAGAATAGGAGACAGGATTATGGGCACAGAAGGGAATAGAAACTCCACAGGAAGACCAACAGATTCAACTAACCTGGGACCTTGGGTCTCTCATAATCTGAACTACCAACCAAAGAACATGCATGGGCTGGACTTGACCTAGGCCTCCTTGCTCATATGTAGCAGATGTGCAGCTTGGTCTTCATGTAGGGACTGAACAACTGGAGTGGAGACTTTCCCAAGAGATGTTACCTGAGTATGGGATATGTTCTGCCAGCTGTGCTGCCTTGTCTGGCCTCAGTGAGAGAGGAAGCAAATAGCCTCATAGAGTCTTGAAGTGCCAGGGTGGGAGGGATATGCAGGGGGACTCACACCTGCTCAGAGGAGAAGGGGGAAAGGATTGTGAGAAGGGTGAAGGAAAGAGAAGCAGAGAGCAGGATAAAAAGTAAATAACTAAAAATAAAATTAAAATAAAAACAAGATATAGAACTCTTAGCTCCTTAACCAGCACCATGTCTGCCTATGCACAGCAATGCATAGGCATTACTGTCCTGACAGTAACAAAATAAATTTCTGAACTATTTAAAAGAATAAATCAAGGCAAGGTGTAAAATTGAGTTGTTTCTTTCCTATATTGATGTCCCTTTATTCTTCACTTGTAAATGCTGTAAGATCTTATGTCCACATCTTTATTCCTACTCGTTGTATTGTAATATTCTCATTTCTAAGCTTCAGAAATCCATCTTTAAATATAGAAGATGGATTTCATTATAGTATCTAACAACAAACCCACTTATTTATACTCATACAAATGACCTTAAGAGATCTGCAGAAGGCAAACTTGAAAAATTGAAACCAAAGATATCTAAAGTGAATCTTCTGCTTAACAGGAAGCCAAGGAATAGCCTTAGGTACATTTGTGTATAAAACAGCAATTGCTTGGTAATTATCTCAGTCTTTCTCCTCTTGAATATAAGACCCAGTTTGCCTTCCTTATTCTTTTTTCCCCTTTCTGCCTCCATTACAGTATGGCGAGTCTTTCTAGACACATTGTGGAATATTTAACTTTTATTGGGAACACATGTCCTAAGTATAAAAACATGAACTCTCCATAATGAAGAATAGTCTGCATTTGGACTCCAGCAAAAGCAGGAACTATTTTTAACTACATCTATCTCTTCATGAACTAACAGAAATTAGATAATCATTTCTGAAACACAGTACCAAGAACACTTAAGATACAGAAAGAGAACAGCTACAACATGCCAGTGCACGGGAACCATATGTAAGCCATATACAGTAGCTTTTTGGATCCTGAAAGGCTCAAAGTCATGCTACATCAATGAATACCATGTAGATATCTCTCCCAAATCCATGATTTGCTTCATAACCATGAAACATGTGTTAACAGAATTTTTAAAAATCCTTTTTAAAATTAATTTTCAGATTAATATACAAAGTCATTGATCTCACTGTGTCATTTATATGCATGTGTCTTGTTCTTTTATCTTTTTTCAGTTTTTATTGGTTATTTTATTTATTGACATTTCAAGTGTTATCCCTCTTCCCAGTTTCTCTGTCATAAACTCCCTTTCTATCCTGCTCCCCCCTGCCTCTATGAGATTGCTCCCCCACCCACTTACCACTCCTGCCTCAGAGCCCTAGCATTCCTCTACCCTGGGTCATCAAGCCTCCATAGGACCAAGGGCCTCTCTTCCCATTGATGTCCAACAAGGCCATCCTCTGCTACCTGTCCATCTGGACTCCATGTGTACTCTTTGGTTGGTGGTTTAGTCCCTGGGAGCTCTGGGGAGTGGGGGCAGGGCAAGGCCTAGTTGTCCTTGCCCTAACTTCACCATTGGGGTCTCCATGCTCAGTCTGATGTTTGGCTGTGTTGCGTCTGCATGTGTATTGTTCGGGCTCTGGCAGAGCCTCTCAGGGGACAGCTATACCAGACTCCTGTAAGCAAAGGCTTCTTGGCATCAGCAATAGTGTCTGGGTTTGGTGTCTGGAGATGGGATGGATCCTTAGGTAGGGAGGTCTCTGGATGGCCTTTCCTCCAGTCTCTGCTCCATTCTTCCATATTGTGCTCTTATTCCTTTCCCTCCCACTCTATCTTCCTCTACACTCCTTTTTGTTCCTTCTCGGTTACTAACTCAACCAAAATTCTTACTAATGTGACTTACCTTTAAACTCTCCATCATATCTGTGAAATCAAAGAGAACATAGTGCTACCAGCATCCATATCCATGCCAAAATCATCTCTAGATCTCAAGGACACAAGCACTCATGCACACCCACAAACACACATACGTACACACACACACACACACACACACACACATACACACACACACACACACACACACATACACCAAAAGTTTTTTTCTTTCCTTCACGGTTGGTAGATGTTTAGATTTCTATTGTTAATTCTTGAATTCTCCTCTAAAAAATCATGTTCAAATTTCATTACAGCATGATAAATAATAGCATTAATAGTTCTATCTTTAAGAAATGAAGGCAGCATGAGTCCTCCACTCACAGGTTTGCAATCAATGTTGCAAAGGGAGGGTCACCTGTGGCCCCTCTTGATTGCTTTCTCTTCTGCCTTCAACTTCATCAACAAAGCCCTGGAAGACTCCAAATTCTCAGGTTTGGACTTCCAATGCTCCAAAATGGTGAGCCAATGAATTTCTAATTACTGTGATTTATCTAGTGTATAGTATTCTGACATAGCAGCAAAAAAATTGAGTGTTCTCCCTTAATATCTGGAGTACACAGAGATGGATTCTAAGAGCAAATGGCATGAGGAAGTCATATGGATATGTTTATATGAAATGAGTTTGCACCATTACAATACCTCAGAATTTCCTGTTAGACATGGTTATGAAAGATATATTGCCATGTCCTTAACACTACACTACAAATGCTACACTAAACTTATACTAAGGAAAAAATGAATGAAGGGAAGTTTGACGATAACATTATTTCTATAAAGCATCATTAATAAAAGATGAAACATAAGTTTATAACTGGCCAGAATAGTGCCCGCTGTCTTCCAGCCCTGCCCATCAACAGTAATTCTGTATTGATACTATTTTCACTTTATATATAGATCTATTTTCACTTTATATATATATATATCTGTGTGTGTATGTGATATACATATACATATATATATGTATATAACACATATACATATATGTATATATATATGTATATGTGTTATATACATATATATATGTGATATATGTGTTATGTACATATATACACTTTATATGTATATGTATATGCGTGTATATATGTGTGTGTATATATATATATACATATATATTTCATTTGATATTATCAATATGTTTTAGTTTTCATGGTTGCCTAGGCAATGGAACCTCTTAGCCAATGGAATGACAGAATAAGACTTGTGGCTTGATGTCCCTGAGTACTAGAAAGGACTGACGATTTATTTTTAATGCTTGCATAATTGCTAAAGAGATAACTTAGTGGTAGACGACATGCTTAAAATACACAGCCGTTTGGTTCAGTCTCCAACATCACACATGGAGGCATGGGGACATGTTCACATACACATGCACATCATGAGTGCTTGCCTTAGCTTAACAATTTGTCATTATAATTGAGAGACACCAAGGAAGCAAATATGAAAAGGTATGTAGATCTGTGGAATTTTCCCTTTATCATATTTACAACCAATACCCATTCCTTTGGACACAATGAAAATACATAAATTCATGTGTTCACGTATTTCCTGTACCAATGACACAGTTGAGGAAAAAATATGAACTTATCTGATACTTGTTCTTAGAGTTTTATTCATCTACTTAAGCATTATTTCTTTGGGTCACCTAATATATAGAAGAAAAATTTTCATGCAATGCTCAAAATAGACTTAAATCAGTAAATAAATAGAAGAAAAACTGAAAGAAAACCCTTTTTTTACAGATTGCTATCTGAGTCCACATTAATACTCTCCTCCTTCTCCATGTTTCTTCTGTCTGAAGCACTTCTACACAGATACTGAAAGCAACGGTGCACAGGAAGCTATGGCTATATGAGGACAGGAAAAATCTAGCAAGCCATAGGTTTTCAAAACAGCATTTCCTCCTCTACTTGAAATCTGTGCAAAATCAATAGAAGTCGTACTTAGTATGGTTCTGTCCTGCTGGAGTCAAGTTTCCTCCCCTCCTCTCTAGCTTCAGTCACAGCTACTCTAGAAATCCTGAGACTTCTGTCCAGAGGGCTCTCCTCAGAATGGCTCCTCCCATATTGGAAGTCAAAGAGCATCAACCAGACAGGTGATAGGACCTAAGACACAAAGGCCATCCACCACTGATATACATTCCTTTCTTGCTTGTCTATCTCTTGAGTGTGTCTTCTCATTTTTCATTCATTTCAGGTCTTCATATTCACTTCCCAGGAGACATATATGACACTTGAATCACTAGGAACTGATTTACTTTGCTTTCAGAACTCCAAATACCTGGTTGTGAAATGCAGCCCTTTCCAAACTGCCCTGCACTCACAGAATATTTAACATGCTCCATGGACTGATAGATATAGTTTTATGTGAACTATTGCATGGCAGTGACATTTCTCAGATTGCCACTTTTTTAAAGATTTCTCTCTTGTGCGTCAATGCAAGAGTCGTTTTCCAAACCTGTATCATTTCCTTAGTGAGTCAGCCTCACAAAGCTTATATTGCCGTCATTGTTTGTATTACAAAAATAACGAATCCCTAAAGTGAGAAGAAAAGCCACATACAGTCTCTATAAAATTCCAACTGAAAAAGTCGTTCAAAGTGCTTTATCTTCTGAAGTATTGCTTAATAGCTCC
>JADRCC010555217.1:0-11118 GCA_019843855.1 Hylomyscus alleni | reverse complement strand
AAAAAAAATGTGGGATCAATCTCTTACTTTAGCATCCTGTGCCAAGCACAATCATCTTCATGATGTGAGCTTGTGTCTCTAGCATTGATACCTGCTTGACCTACATCAGAGCTTAATTTTTTTTAAATTTCATTTACTTTATTGGAATCAGCAATGTTTTGATTTTAGTTAAGGACATGAGTTTCATATAAATCACGTAATTTCTACATGGCAACTTGGCCAGTTCAAGACTCTTGATATTTCTATGCTGAGATTTGCATCACAATGATGTTTAATATTTTGGACTACTTAAAGCAAGTAGTTTGGTAGAACCCAGTATGAAGGTCAGATGTTTGAAAAACAAATTTATTTCTGGAAGTGTGTGTTTTTCCTTGAAATTTTGACTAATTTAAAATAATGATGTTAAATTTAATATTTAGAAATTGATTAGTACATTCTTTACTAAGCTATCACACTGTATCATGCCAACTGTCTAATCCTTAACCAATGCCTCTAATGCTACTGCTACAGTTTGGCTGATCACCAGTCTCCCACACTTTTGTTTGTGAATAACACAACATGCGTCATTACTGAAATGAATACCCAAGGATTTGCTTTCTTGCCTGGCTCACTATTCATATAACATTATGGCTGCATCTTGAATATTTCTGGAAGGTGGACTTCATTATGGTTTATAATATAAGCTCACTGCCATATCATTCTACATGTTAATTTTTCAAATGAACTGTAATGTGTTTTTGATGGAAATTTATAAATAGTTTTTGATTTTATATGAATATCTTATTCATTATACATTGACTTTCAATCAAAAGTTAACTGTTGGTCTCAAATGAAGATCTAAATTAGAATATATGTCCCATTAACTAGAATGCCAATAATATGTTAATTATTAAGCTGTACAGAGAAGCAAATATATTAAAAGGGTATTTCCGTTAAGTCTCTTCCCTCAGACTTTATCAACAGTGCAGAAGAGGAGGCAGAGTGGAAGAGCCAGAAGGGGAACAAAGGAAACAGTGTACTCTCAATCAACATGATCAAGGTTGATATGAATTCAGAGAATCTGAAGCAACAAGCACAGGACCAGCATTTACCTTCACCTTGCATATATGTCATGGCTTCCAGCTTATTGGGTTTTGGTTTTTGTTTTTTCTATTTTTTTATTTAATCTTTCTTGCAGTACAGATTTTATTTCCCCCTCGTTCCACCCTCTGACTGTTCCACATCCCATACCTCCTCTGCCTCCCCTCCTCTGCCACCCCCTCTGTCTCCATGTGGATGCTCCCACCACCCCACCCCACCAGAACTCTCTACTCCATGGGGCCTCCAGTCCCCTGAGGGTTAGGTGCATCTTCTTTGACTGAACCCAGACCGGGCAGTCCTCTGCTATATATGTGTTACAGGGTTCATATCAGCTGGTATAGTATGCTGCCTGGTTGGTGGTCAAGTGCCTGAGAGATCTCAGGTCCCAGGTTTGTTGAGACTGCTGGTCTTCCTATTGGGTCACCCTCCTCCTCAACTTCTTCCAGCTTTTCCTTATTTCAACCACAGGGGTCAACAGCTTCTGTACATTGGTTGAATGTAAATATTTGCATCTGACTTTTCCAGCTGCTTGTTGGGGCTTTTTGAGGGCAGTGATTATAGACCCTTTTTTTTCTGAGTGCTCCATACCCTCAGTAATAGTGCCAGGCCTTGGGTGGGGCCTCCCCTTAAGCTGGATCCCAATTTGGGCCTGTCCCTGGACTGCCTTTCCTCAGGCTCTTCTCCATTTTTGTTCCTGCAGTTCTTTTAGAAAGGAATAATTCTGGGTCAGAGTTTTGACTGTGATATGGCAACCTCATCATTCCACTTGATGCCACATCTTTCTACTGGAGGTGGGCTCTACATGTTCCCTCTCCCTACTGTCAGGCATTTCATCTAAGGTCCCTCCCTTTGATTCCTGAGAGTATCTCACCTCCCAAGTCTCTACTATGTTCTAGTGGGTTCCTATCTTCTGAGTTTGCCTATTTCCTTTCTTTCTGCTGGTCCTCAGGGCTTCAGTCCTGTTCCCCCACCCACTACCTGATCTTGTTCCCTTCTTCTCCTCCCTGTTCCCTTTCTAATCCAAGTCCCTCCCTCAATCCCTCCCTTCCCCTCTCCCTTCCCCCCCACCCCTGTAGTTGCTTTCTTCTCCCTTCCTAATGAGATTGAACTGTCCTCACTTGGGCCCTTCAGCTTATTAACCTTCTTGAGTTCTGTAGATCATATCCTGGATATTCTGTACTTTTTTTGTCTAATATCCACTTATTAGTGGGTCTGAGTTACCTCAGTTTAGTGGGTTTTTGTTGTTTTGAGACAGGATTTTTCTGTGTAGCCCTGGCTGTCTTGGAACTCATTCTGTACACCAGGCTGACCTCGAATTCAGAAATCCACCTGCCTCTGCCTTCCAAGTGCTGGGATTAAAGGCATGTGCCACCACTGCCTGGCCCAATTGAGTGTTTTATGGGAGTTATGAATGTGTAAACTAGTGGTTATCTTATTCTTCTGCATTGTTTTCAGCTCTTTTCCTTCTCTCAGCTTCTCCTGTTCAAAATTTATGTGATAGTATTTATCTTATTAAATTTTATATTGTTATATTTATGAAAAAAAATGATTGATAACACAAACTTACCAGAGTAAAGATTAGAATTAAACTGTCTTTTACACCTGATGAGAGATGAAAAATCAACTTTCATTAAAGGAGTGACAGTAGGTTTATCCAGAGCAGGCCTCACGTTTGTGAATAGTTAACAAATGTATAATTTTAACACTGTGTTAAATAATAAAATATAATTATAAAGAATATCAAAAGATGAAAATCACTTGAATTTAGTTTATGATTATTTGATAGTAAAAATCATTATTTAATCTGTCTAAAAGGCAATTAACACATTAGGGATTGGTCTATATTGGACTATATTCTAATTTTATGTAGCTTGCAAGGTAATTAATTTAGAAGAATTTTTAAATTAAGAAAAATTTATAATACATTTGATCATATTATTTCCCCTACTATTACACATCCTAGAATCATCCTCAAAATTTCTTTCTTTCTCTATCTTAAAAAGAAATATATCAACCAAATCAGACAATGTATACATAGGCATGTATATATACCTGAACACACACACAGACACACACACAAATACACACACAACAAAACTAAGTGAACAAACAAACAAACAAACAAAAACCAATGAACTTCATTTTGTACTGACCAGCTATCCCTGGGCATGGAAACTGTCCTGGAATGAGGTTGATAAACCCAATGGCACTTTATAGAAGAAAATATATTTTTCCTCTTTCCCTTGCTATCAATTGGAAATATGTTCTTGACTAGGAGTGGAAATTTTGTCTGGATTGAAAGTATTATTCAAAGTGTCATAATCTCTGGGTTCATATATGTATCAAATGGGCTGTGTCTTGAAAATTCTCTCGTGATAGTTGTTTCTGACTTCTGACTCATATTCATCCTGCCTCCTCTTCTGCAAATATCACTGAAACTTCATGAAAGAGGCCTTATAATATCCTACTCAAGGATGAGGTTTCCAGAGTTTCTATTCTACACACATATCCAATTGTCAGTCTTTGTTTTATTTAACACAATATTGAAAGTTGAAGCTTCTATGATGGAGTTATAATGATATGTGATATATTGGTATACTAATAGGTCATTAAGAGTTGTTTTATTGCTTCATCCATTTAGGAGAATAATAATAGTATATTTCCCTTATCACCTATAACCTAGATATTTCAGGTTTTAGGCTCATTAACAATGAGAGGTAAATGGTCCATCTCATGAAGTAGGCCTGGAATTCAATAAAATGTGGTTATATACTCTTAAAACATTTGTGTCACTATTATATAAGTGGGTATATTTGCAGACTAAGGGATATTATAACTCATAGTATTTGTGGCTTTGTGAAATTGATGACTTCTTTTTTTCTCTGGTAGCTTGTAGAGTACTTCCAACACTGTAAACTATAGTCATTATTCGTGATTCCTCAAGTTGAGCACCAAATCTATCTCTCCATGTTTGGTGAAATAAATTAGCCATGTCTTCAGTAGTAGTGTTTTTTTTTTTTTTTTTTTTTTTACAAAATTTGGATGCATAAAGGGTGAATGAACAGGGAAAGACAGAAAGAATGGGGAAAGATGAAGACATAGAAAAGAAAGAGAAGTAGACATAAATAAGGATAGAAAGAAAAAGAACAGGCAGGGCAGGAGAGGGACAAAGAGAGTGAGTGAAGCACTCTAAGGCAACAGAGGCGGTTATTTTTACATTTTTGATACTATAATTTCTCACTGGTTATATTGGCTAACTAATAGTGCTGGCAATAACTTGTGATGTATGGATGATGTCTACAGAAGCCTTTGGCTAATAACTCAAAATATGTAAAGCATTTTTGGTACTTGAGCTTTTACTTGGCATCAGAGATTTGCTTGTTTTTATTTCCTTTCCCATTAAATGTCTAGTTCATTAAGTTCCTGTAACATGATTTTTATTTTACAAGGTTTTCTATTAGTGTATTTCCATTTGACTTTTCAAAAGGCTTTCAGTATTATACCTAGTCATGAGCTGGCCTCTACCAATCCATGTATATTTATATGAGATTGACTAGAATTAGAAGTTATTTTACATGCCTGATAAATTGAGTACGAATACAAGTAAAATTTATGACATACACTTATTTCCCTGTATGAAAACTTAAAAATATTTATAAGTAATTGAATTCACTTCTATTTTAAATATGTAATTGGATACACATATATGTGTATAATTTATATTAACCTAAAGACAAACTGCTTTGAATTATTTATAATGTTATGGTTTATTATTTAAAGATACTTTCATTAAAAAAGTGAATATATATGGATTATACTGGGTCTAAAATGTCTACCAGTTGAAGACTCAAATATCAAACTTTCAATAAAGAGATCATACAGAAGTTTTATTCTCCTTATTTTTGAACAATGCATTTTGATCACATTTATGCCCAGACCCTAACCTTTCCCAGATACATATGCCTTCCATACATACATCTTTCTGATGCATTTAGAAAATTATGGCCTTCAAGACTACTTTAACTGGCCAAATATTGTTGGATATATTGCCTTCTACTGGTAATTGCTTGACTTACCATTGTCTATACTCAGAGAAAACTGACACTTTTTTGTCTTCTAGCTGCTAAAAATTAGGAACACCACCTAGGGTAACAATAGAATTTTATATCCAGTTCCTTTTTCCCTGTTGCTGTTTAGTCTGTATTGTACTTGTACACTTTTAATGCATGCTGTTGCAACCACTGTGGATTCCTAAGTGTAGCTGCCCTTCTGTATCAAGAAGCTACTGTTTCTTTGTAGTTATCTACCAATGGCTCATACACTCTTTTTTACCTCCTATTCCAAAATAAGATTATCCCTGAACCATAGCAACAAATAATGTGGTTATTTAGATTCCATTTAGAGGTAAGCATTTTGCAGTTTCTTATATTTGCTAATTTGTATACTCATAGATTTTGTGTTATATATTATCTACTGCAAATAGAAGATTTAGATGAAGCTTGAGGGATGTATTAATTTATAGATATAATACTAAGTCATTGACTACAATGCCCATTTAGCAATACAATCATAATAAGGTATCCTCTAGGGCCTGCGCATGGTTTAGCCATAGGTTCTTTGCTAAATAATGGTAACATGGCATCTTGTAGAGTGGAACTTAATTTTAAATAGAAAGTAGTTTGTTAATCCTGTGAAGTTTCTTCCAATATTTCACCAGTGAGCATATTTTAGACATAATTTTAGCTCATGAGGTTTATAATTGGGAAGGTTGATGTTTACATTTTTCCCCTTTCTCAGTATGTATAGCACCTTCTTGCACTATGGAAAGAAATCAGTAGGATGAAGCTTACAGCTTGATTTATTTCATGTATTATGACTCAATTATGCAATATTTTCCATATTAAATCTCTTCCTTCAAGCATGGATAGGTAAACAGAAGCAATGGCAATACCCCATCATGTTTGGGAGCTCTATAAGATCTCCCTGGCCAACTACTCCAAATGAAGAAAGTTTGATAAAAGCAACTTGAGAGTATTTCATGGTCAATCCTGAAACTGAACAAGTAGTAGAGGTATTGATTAAAATGTTGTTTGCAGACACCCATAGAGGTTATTGAACTACTGAGGGACTACCAACAAGTATGCTCTTAAGGGATGGCATAAAGGTTTAAAAGAGAAAATGGAACATGTGGAATACTGGGATGGGGGAGCAGAGGGAAAAGTATGGTGAGGAGTCAATAGTACTGAAGATCATTGTTAAAAGTTGCATGAAAGTCTACTACAATTTAACTTTACTAATGACAATATTTACCCTGCAAGTCACTAGGTAGAAAAAATAGTGGAGGTATATATCTAAGATTCGTGGAGGTAGGACAGTGAATATAATCAAATCTCATATCAATTTATTAAGCAGATTAAAAATATTTTTAAATGAATATTTGGCTCAAACTTAAATACTTCTTAACTGAACAGACATTTGTTAGTTATTATTTTCCTTATGTAAGAATACATAATTTGTATACAGCTGATCTTATGAGATATTGTGCAAATTTTGACCATAAAATAATTTCTGATGACTGTAAAATGAAATCTTAAATTAGATTATTTTGCATCTTTGTTAGAATTTTGACTACAATCTTAGATATTTTTAAGGCAATTTCATTTCTTCTACTGGAAACTCCTGTACAAAACCGTAACACAATTTTCAATTAGGTTGCTAGCTTACATGACTCTATTTATTTTAGTGTTTTATATGTTCTGGGTATGATCCTCTATCAAGTGTATAGCTGGTAAACTTCTCTTCCCTCTGGGAACAGTCTTTTTTCTCACAGATTATTTCTTTATCTGCAGAGAAACATTTTAATTTTATGAGGTATAATTTGTCAACACAGGCCATAATTTAAAAGGTATACATACATAATACCATCACTGAATATACTTACCCAAATGTATTTGTACATACATATGTGTACTCATGAGTATATATATTTAAGTTCATAATTTTGAGAGAGCATTTGGAGACATGAGAATAATTGGGAATAGAGGAAAACAGAAAACTATATTAATACACTACATATCTTTTAAATTTTCAGAAAAATAAATCTATAAAAGAAAAATAAATTGATCTTATTCGATGTAAGCTACCACATAACACGATGAATGGGGTCCGTTGCATATCATGAAAATCCCACAAAAATATGCAACAGATGATTGTAAAGAACAATTGATGGTACTCAATACTAACAGCTCTGGAAAACTGCTAAATATTATTGCAAGAAAAATAGTTAAGAAAAGGCAATGGAAAATTCATGGAAACAGGGAAGAGGATAGGAAGAAATAAAAGAGAAAAATAGAAAGAAAAAAGGAAAAGAAATAAAGGTATTGTAGAATGTATTATATTTTGTTAAGAAATTACTAAGATATAAATAGAAATTGTTCAACCTGAATTTCTTTTCCCAGTTGGAAGACAAAAGGATTCTTATGTCAATTTCAAATTGAAATTCTCTTTTAATTCTTCAAACAGTTGGTAACCTGAATGCTTGCAATTTGAATAAAAAGTAGAATGACTTCCAAGGAGAGATTGTGTTTTTAAAATTCAGGTCTTTCAAACGGGAATTGGAGAGCAGTTCTCTGTTTGTGCAAAGCATTGCCTGCTGTTTTCATTAAACAGTAACTGTGCTTTTTTTGAACCTTTGCCCCATAAAAATAGACAGGGAAAAAAAAAAGATCAAATGGATTCAAGTCAAACAGTTGGAGTTTTTTTGTAGAGCTGTTGTATTTTACCAAAATGTCAAGCACTTAAATGCAGATGGTTTATATTCAGTGTTATTTTTAAAGTGACATTCCTTAGATTTGAGCTGTTTCTGATGAAAGTGATGCACATTCTCTACCCCTCAGGAGCTGAAAACTCAGCTTGGAAGCATAAGACAGAGATAGCACCTGGCTGAGCCAAAAGATGCTACACTGCAAATAGATCTTCTGTGGGCCTCTTTATTGATGTCTTAGAAACAGCTTAATAGATGTGTCTAAGAATGGAAATCAGGTAGATACAAACTTACACTGGAGTCAGTCTTTACAAAATCCTATTTAAGATATGCCTAAATGGTTGAATCCACAAAGAGATGTGCAAACTTCCTCTACATCATCTTGGGTCTCATTTTTCATTATAGAAGAAATTAAGCCTGTTTTATATGAATCATATAAAATTTAGTTTTGGGGTAGAAGAGATGGCAAGGCAGAAGCAGAAGGATCCATAGATTTGTTCATCAGATAGTTGAACACAATGAGTAAATTCCAGGGTCAGTGACACTGTCTCTAAGGAATGAATAATGTAGCTTTTGAAGTAGACACACAATATTGATGCCATTTTGTCTTCTTAAGACAAGTAGCATCTTTCTCTAGATTCTTTCTACAATTGCTTTCCTTATATTTCAGATTTCAAATATGAAATATGTTCAAAAATGAATTACCTTTGCAAGGTTCCATATTGAGTTTCCATTAAATTGGAGGTAGCTGGGCAGTGGTCGTTCATGCCTTTAATTCCAGTACTTGGCAGAGACAGATGGATTTCTGAATTCGAAGCCAGCTTGGTCTACAAATTGAGTTCCAGGACAGCCAGGGCTATACAGAGAAACCCTATCTCAAAAAAAAATCAGTCAAT
This sequence comes from Hylomyscus alleni, assembly GCA_019843855.1. Taxonomy (NCBI): domain Eukaryota; kingdom Metazoa; phylum Chordata; class Mammalia; order Rodentia; family Muridae; genus Hylomyscus; species Hylomyscus alleni. The sequence continues at coordinate 2,379 of JADRCC010555217.1, read as the reverse complement.
AAGTTAATCAATAAATAAATAACATAAATTGGAGGTAAAGTCTTTTAACACATAAATTTTGAGATGACACAAACATTAAAAGCATGATGATTATGTAAACACATACAGGGGGGGGGAGGGAGACATACTGCACCCACAGATTTATTCTATATAGCACTCAAATTCCTTAAGGATGAATCAAGAAAAAATAGTTCCCATTTAGTAAACAGAAAAAAACACTGCATGTTTGAAACAGAATGAGGTCTTTTGAATATGGCATTGCAAACAGCATCCTCCAGAATTTTAGCAATATGTTCTCTGAAAGAAAATTTAAGAATTGAAATTAAAATTTCTGTAATGACTTTGACAGAAATTTAAATTTTATATGAAATCTGAAGCTTAAGCAATATTCAATGGATCAAAATTGTAAACATTCCTTAATTATCTGATTCTCTGCTAATTTTTATTTGGACATTGAAAGTTGTGTGGTAAAAGCTTCAAATTGTTATGACAATAACTTAATACCCATGGAATGGGTTAGATGTCAGCTAATAAAAATGCTTCTTTTTAATAGTTTAATATTAATGAATTACTATGATAATGTGTACTGGATTGGTCACTGTTTTTTTTTATGAACTTTTCAATTCTATTGTATGTGGTAGCCTATTTTCATATTATATATTCTGATTTCCAGTCAAATTAATGTAAAGAAGTTGACAGCCTTCAAAAACGTATGTGATACTGAATATACTCTGAAAAACACATTCAGAAAATTTTATATTTATAAATTTGTATTGCTTAAACATTTTTGGCACATAAAACCATAGAGATTACAGAGCATAGGAAAGCCCCAACAGAGACATCCTATTCAACCTGAAGACTTGCTGGTCACTGGAACCTCAGGCTACTCAGGCCAGAGGACCAGAAAGGAAACAGAAATAAAGTTAAAGACATCCCAAAACACCCATCTAACAGAAAACTCAGAAATCACCACATAAAACCATTATAACTCTGAAACTCAGATGACTAGAAACCAACGTCTGAACACAATCAACAACAACAAGGGAAGAATTACACTATCAGACCTCAGCTATTGTACTACAGCAAGCCCAGGATATGTCAACACAGCTGAAACACGAGTAAGTGACCTTAAATCCAATCTTAGGAAGACAATAGAAGCCTTTTCAGAGGAAATGGATACATCCTGCAAAGAAATACAGGATAATATATGGTTGCTTGTATTGTGTTAATTTGGATCCTCTCCAAAATTGTTTGCACGAGAATCCACATGTTGTCCACATGTAAGACACTGAATAGCCCTGTCCCCACTTGGTTCTGATTGGAAAATAAAGTTGTTGCTGTCCAATGGCTGGGCAGGGCAGGGCAGACAGATGTGAAACATTTAGTATTCCTGGGTGAGACACTGAGAAGAGAAAGGATGATCCATAACTGGAGGAGAGGAAAAATGCTATATCTGAGAAGGTTCAGGACAAAGAGCATAATCTCCATGTAGGAGCTGAGGATTTACAGCCAGCTAGAGCTCCCCAGCTGGGTCCAACACAACAAACATGGAATATAGGATTTAGTAAATAATAACAGGAATATCAGAAGGAGGTAAATTAGCCACAGGGATGTTAAGAAGTGGCCCAGTCATTGAGCTGTTTTGGGCATATGAAGATATAAACATGTAAACTCTCTCTCTCTCTCTCTCTCTCTCTCTCTCTCTCTCTCTCTCTCTCTCTCTCTCTGTGTGTGTGTGTGTGTGTGTGTGTGTGTATTTCACCGAGAGAACAGAGGGGCAGGTAGCAAGGAATGCTGCTACTGCCAGGACTGATTTGACTACTTAATTGGGTACTACTACAATAATATACTCAAACAGGTAAAGGAAATGAATAAAATTGTTCAAGACCTAAAAATAGAACCACAAGAAATAAATAAAATACAAACTGGAAAATAAAAAATTTAGAAATTTAGAGATGGAAATTTAGAAATGGAAGATTTAGATAAGCAAACAGGAACTAAAAATGCAAGTGTCACCAACAGTATACAAGAGACAGAAGAAAGAATCTAAGGAGTAGAAGATACAATAGAAGAAATTAATACATTGGTCAAGAGGTCAAGGAAAAAGTTAAAACTATAAAGTTCCTGGCATAAAACATCCATGAACACTATGAAAAGACCAAGCCTAAGAATAATAGGAATAGAAGAAGGAGAAGATTTCCAGCTCAAAGACTGTGAATACACTGCCAAAAAAACTCATAGAAGAAAAGATTCCTATCCTAAAGAAATGGACACCTACAAATGTGCAAGTCTCTTACAGAACACCAAATACACTTGACAAGAAAAGAAAATATCCCTGCCACATAATAATCAGATGACAAAAATCTATAGAAAAAAAAA